>QKQZ01006048.1:0-34932 GCA_003595255.1 Solenopsis fugax | reverse complement strand
GTTGACTTTAATTTTTATGGCAGAGTATGGCATAATTATTTTTTTTAGTTATTTGATTTTATTAATATTCACTAATTTAATTTATTCTTTATATATGTTTATTTATATTAATATTATATTGTCATTAATTATTTTTATACGAGGTACATTACCTCGGATACGATATTGAAACACGATTATGTTCACTATATTATTTACTTGATAAAAACCACCAATTATATAGGTATTATGTTATTTATAAAATACGAGCATTTTTTATTACTGATAGCTTCCAAAGTTCTCAATAAACATAAAAACATAATGAACGATGTCTCTCGTAATAATATCTTTCGAAGAGCGAGGAATTTGATCTCGCATGGCGTAGCGTCGTATCCTTCTACGAATATATTTCTTTTGGGACACGCTTCAGGCCATCGCGACTGCCTTTTTGTACGTACGCGCGATCATTACGCGTCGGAATCGTCGGTAGGTGCTTATCCTTGCAAATTGTAATACACACAAAAGTTCCGAGGCGGGTCTCTCGGGCGTAACCCAAAACCGCGCGCATCGAGAACGCTTAGAAGGCGTCCGTGAGTCGTCCGCATTTACGAGTCGTATGAATATAAGATGGTCGGGGCAGTTTGTTGGATGCATGCGACGAGGTATAATCTTTGTCCTGCACGCAAGGAGACTTTTGAAGAAATGAAGGGCGCGAGGCTCTGATGAAAGTCGAGGCTGGTATCCCACGTCGCACATCTTGGTCGATCGATTTTGAACCACGTTTACCAACTCGTGAGTATGTTAAATGCGTGTATATGTCTCTTTAGTTTTTATTTCGGAACGTTAGCATTAAAGAATGCAACAATTTTTTGAGAGAGATTATAAATAAATTTGTAAAAATCAAGTAATATTACACTGAGAGAAATCGTTTGATAAAATCAACCAAAGTTTGGTTAAATAGTGGTCAAATGAATTTTGTACACTGAGAGAAAAAATTGTAATGGTGGCAACTATAAGGGGACAACCATACAAATTTTGTTAATATAATTATAATATGTAGTTAAGTGAACTATATTATAGTTATTGCAACTAAGTTAATGGTTAAGAGAACTAATAAAAATAGTTGTAATATACAGTAATATAGTAATTACAACTATTTTTTATTAGTTTTCTTAACCATAAATTTAGTTGTTGTTACTATAATATAGTTCACTTAATTATATATTATAATTATATTAACAAAATTTGTATGGTTGTCCCCTTATAATTGCCACCACTACAATTTTTTCTCTCAGTGTAGTTACTGGTACCAAAAACTTAGTTACATTTAACAACTTTTTGTAATTTGTTGTATGAAAATAATTATTTGTTTAAGGCTACAAATTGTTTGGTCAAAACAACAATATATTTAGCAATTATAATTATAAAATTTATTTGATCACTATTCAACCAAACTTTGGTTGATTTTATCAAACATTTCTCTCAGTAAACTCTCTTTGTTCATTATCGCTTTCTGCAACTGTAATTTATTGAATTATTTCATGTCAATGACTTCATATATTCTTAGTTGATGTTTCTATAGCTCTTTTGCGGTTTTACTGACGTCAATAACGTCCGAGGCAGTCGAGCCATATATCACACTAGTGTCCAAAATAACATCTCGCTCGGATTTATGTTCGATTTTAACTTACGTTCATCATTTGGCGCGTATTTTCTGCCGACCGATTCATACCCCCACGTACGTCTAAACGCTCGCGTACACTTTTGGTTTTACGATCAATCGCAAGTTTATGTCGCTATTACAACGATCATATCACGCGTACACGCGTCCCGATGCGCTACGCAGTCCGGTGAATCACGGTGTCCTATTAGCCCACGTGGCTGCCGCCCGGTGGAAAAGGTTTTGTCGCTTCTTCAACGTTGAGAAGGCCCTCATAATCGTGATTGGCGGGTCAGTTTCATCGCACCAGGGAACATTATGAAGATGTCGATCGTTGATGCGAGTATTCCTCCTACAGGGTAAGGGGCACAGGTTGTGTCTGCAATTTACATCGCTGTCCGTTATGGTGTTCACTAGAGTGACAGAAGTAACACGGTTTCCCTGTGGTGCAAGGCTGAAGGCGGACGTAGATGTATCGTGGCCGATGAAGATCGCCAACGTGCCGTGTCAGGATCTCGCATTAGGGCGCATCGAAAGTCACGTGAAAGGAAGATCAATGAATGGATAAGCCGACAAATGAATAAAATTTTCGGCTTTCGCGATATTTTCAAGCAACAATACATAAATTAATATAAATTAATATTAACGTTATCGATATTCCATAGCATTTGCTTATGAATGGGAAAAATTGTGAAATAACGAAGGGGGGGAGGGAGGAAACGCGCAGCGAGAGGAGCAGCAAAAGGAAGTACGGAAGAGAGCGGTCCGACCTCCTCCGCGAAAGTTGCGACGCCGCGAAGGTACGTGATATCATGTCGAGGGAAATTATAATACCCTCGTTTAATGCAGATACTTTCTACGGCCGACGACGCGTCCGACTGAAGTACAGAAATCGCAGTTATACACACCGACGTGATCCAGTAACAGAAACGTCGTGAAAGTCCACCGCGATCACACGGCGAATTCGCTTAATTACCGCTTCTCCCGAATAACAAACAGCTGGCGCGTAACGCGTATCACGGAGTAAGCGGGAATAATCGTTCGTCGTTATTAAGACGCGCGGGGTTGATCGCTCTTGGGCGACGGAGTGGCCCATATCTCCGGCGCCCACACGCCGCCGGTTCCCGCTCCGGCATTGTCGTCGCCGAGTTTTACGCCGGGCCATTAACACTTCCCCGACAAATGAAGGCCCCTTCTCTTCCTGTTCGTGACGCGCACGCCATGCACCGGCACGAATGCAGCGAGCCGCGCTCGCTCGCTGCACACCGCGAGAGGCAACCATAATGCGACGCCCCCGGAACGAGTAATTACGAAGACTCGCGTTCGCGGGCATCTCGCTGCACGGCGAATTATGTCGCGGCAGCGTGGATACGTTACGCTCAAAATTCGCCGCGGTAATGAGCGACGCGGGCACGCGATAATTGCATCTTATGCGTATCTCATGACCCGATTTTATGGCTCGAGAGCCGTGCCCAAAGAGCGATGCTGTCCGTAGGTGGCGGTCCCGCACTATTGTATGCTTAAATGATGTTTAAAATTCCAACGGGTTCGTTACACACTAAAGTCATTTCTTCCTTGGTGCGGTTCATGTAATAATGTGCGTACAGCACTAGTAACTTATTAGTTGGCTATGAATTATAAAGATCTATTTCTATTTTCATGCACAGACTTTTTTGTTAAGAAAACTTCTTAACTTTGGGGAACAAAAATAGTCTAGTTTGATATGGAAACTTTATTCAAAATGCAAATTACTAAAAATATCGGCCGGTTCCGAGCAATTACTGGGTCTTGATTAAAAAATGAAAAGAATTTTCTTGAAAGAATGTATTTGTTCGGAACCGACCGATATTTTTAGTAATTTGCATTGCAAACAACGAGCGAAATACCTTTTGTTATTTATTCTAAATGTTTAAAAATATGATATACATTTTATACTTGTAATTTTAAATTTGTTGCATCTTAGAAAGACGTCTCGCGATTAGATATCGCACTACATGTACCGCCATAGATATGTAAAATATACTTCAGTTAAACCCAAGATTACAGTAGTTAGACGGATCATCATTCGATGATGGTACAGCTCTACTATATGCAGGATATTTCTGCTCTAGTGGATATGATTAAATTATGACTTCTTGGCAAGATATCGACAGTTATTACAAGCGGCACGACTAATGGCATTATCGTGTGCATAAGTATTAGTTTGTGATGAAGTTTATTAATAGAGCTTAGATTACGAAGAAGATACTGGTTTAAAAAAGTGGCTACTATAATGCTATAGCAGTAAGCTTACTACTGATGCGATTAAGTAAAGAGAAAAAAATGATGAGTTTTGATTTAAAAATTCCTTTTAATAATTTTAATACTTTAGAACCAATTTATACATTTATACACACATCTTTTTACGTCACGAGTATTACTTTTACATTTTTTTTGTTATGTATAATGTTGTTAAACGTATTTTATTTGTTATTGTTCAGTTTAACGATAATAATACTTTTCCGTTTCTGCACATTATTTCATGTTATTCCGCGAGAAATAAAAGTTCTGATTTCACCTGAAGATTTATAACTATAATGATATTTTGGAGTGTGAAAAAAGAAAAGATTATTGCCACTTCTTCCACAGTCTAGCTATAGACTGTGCTTCTTCTGAATAAATGTTTGTATTATAAACGATATTTCGATCGTGCGTTACAAGAAATTTTATTTTTGTTTATTTTTTTAAGATTACACGTATAAAATGATTACACACATTTTATCGTGTATCCTTATTTTTCGAGTACCGAGTTTGGAGTGTTCGTATCAGGAGAAAGCGATACATTATTTGATGTTGTATAAAAAAAAGTATTTATTTGTGCATCGAGAACCGGAGCAGGAACTTATTTTGTTGCAGTATGTTATAGCTTTCTGAAAGCGGGGTAAAATACTTTCATCGGGTTTGTCGATAGTTGTGTAATGACAAGGCGCTCTGGATGCTGCCGTTGGTGCATACCTGCGTAATAAGTAACAAGTGATCCGTGCACATTTTCTGCGCCGGAGAAACGTTAATAACGCAATGTAAGAGGGACCACCACGCCTTCGCTCTCTACGATGCAATCGTTCGAACAGTCAATTCCACTCTGTGAGAAATTAAAGCCATGAATATTGCGTAATTTTATATTTAAAACAAACTTGTGAATGAAAATACTGTACACAAGATAAAAATTTCAAAAGAATAGTAATAATTTGTGCATATAATGAGTATGTTAAATTTTGCATCTATATAAAAAAACCAATTATTTTTTAAATATTTATTTAACAAAATTAGAATCTAATAAAAAGGCTAATGAGAGTCTGGCGCGGTTCGTAATGCGCAAAACAATTAGATCAGTGTCATAGACAAAACATTTTTTTATTCAATACAAAGTTCGAACGTGTCGACTCTTTTTTGAGTCATCATCAGCATAGTAATAAGTTCGAGAAACAAAGTTTAATTGAATTATCTGGTCATAATATTTATTTGATTTAATTTGATTATTCCAGTAAGTATCATTTGAAAGCATTATCAGAAAATCATGAAGATCTGTCCTAAATATTATTTAATTACTGATTTTTAATGCTCTTGTAATCTTCATTATCTTATAAAAATATCGTTTAAAACTCCTTGTACAGAGCTCTTACACCATTCGTATAAAAACAGAGCCAGTTTGTCGCTATTGCATAAATAGTTACAACTTTCACTTCGATTTATTAATTAGTGATTACTGTCAGTCGATTATAATCAAGTGTAGAAAAATTGGCGCGTAGGGATTTAGTTCCTATCAGTAATATTATTTATGAGTGGTGTTTGATTTAATCAGTCCCACAGGGATCTTTACATACATTCTTAGAACATTCGCGGATAAATTCTTTAATAAATGTAATCTGGCTTATCTCTGAACATATTTCAATCGCTTATTTCAATGAAAATTCGCAAATTTCTTTACAAGTATTGATTGCAGCCGATAATCACGATTGCATCGTATATCTGCTCACGCTCGTATATAGAAGGTGTCAATTACCTGAATCGACGGCTTAAAGTCTATACCCACGCCCGATAGGATCACAGCGGTTTTTTGTTATCGAGGATCACGACCGGTGATCTGACCAGACATGCCGGCAACACATATCCCCTTAAGTGACGTCACTCCTTGTAAACACACACTTTGAATTCTGCTTTCTTGCGTCGGTCAATCACGGCAACGACCACGCACCTCTTCGGTGATCTTTGTACATCGTATATCCATTAGATCCTTTGATAATGAAAGACCACAGATTAATTTGGAACTAAGATGTGATTTGCATTTTTTTTATCCCGCGCGATAGTTTATTTTTCAGCAGGGGCTAATAGCTGCCAGAGCGTCAAGCGGGTTTCGCGAAAAATAAAATTAGTGGAAGGAACCTGTCAAAATGCTTCATTATCGCGAGCTTGTAAAGCGAAATTGGCAAGACGCGTGTCGAAAACATAATTTTATTTATTGTTAGTACATGAGCGTGCAAAGCATTCTTGATTATTACGAATATATTATATTTTAGGTAAACGATAAAAATATAATCTTAACAAATCACGTAATGAAATATAGAGAAGCATGATAAAAAAATCAAAGCTAATCGAAAATAATATTTGTTGGTCACATTCGCAATTTCTTGAAAAAGCTACTCTTGTTATTAAAAATATTTTTGCTGTTGTATAATTCGACAATATTAACTAATTGTTGATCGGTATAAATTTATTATCACGAGCGAATGATTATGATTCGAAATATAGCCAGTATCCCCTTAAAATTTCAATATGCTAATGCGAATAGTGTGATTAATGTTTGATGATTTCTTGATTGAGACATAATAATAATTATTTAATGAGGGACATTAATCTAGCGACATGTAGAGACGGTCGCGACACAACGAAATTGACAGGTCGAAATGAATCGCGCGGACACAATCGCGTGTGTCTGCCGGCTGCCTTTGGTACCTCGTAAAATTAGAGCTGATCTAACCGGACAGGATCCCGGTGGCTCCGGTGTGCCTACGCACAACGGAATCCGTGGCCGATCGCGGCACAGTTATCGGACGTATTGAGTATCAATGATTCACTCTCGGAATCCTCGGCGCGGTGGTCTCTCGATGAATCAACCGGTTGCAAAGCTGATTTACACGTTCCCGAAAACGCGGTCGATAAACTAATATTAGATTTCACTGTGATCCACGCTATTCGTATGACGTTACCTCCTAACCGGCTTCTACGTAGATCTTCTAGTCTACGAAACTATATTTTTTACAGGATCAAGAAGTTATTACTTCTTTGATCCCGCCGCTTATACGTCTATCTAGCGTAACAATGTAGACTGCACAAGTTTGTTTTGCTTGAAAGGTTTTATTTGGCTGAGAATTAATTTAAATTGTATGGATTTGTGAATCCTAAAAAACTGACGGTTTAATAACGTGTCGAAGATGCAAGGTCGAAAGAGCCCAGAGGCCATTGAAGCTATAGATATTATTATATCAAACGTCAAAACAGAATGAAAAAAAAAAAAATTAAAAAGAAGAAATATTTTCTATATCTATATTGCAATAAAATTTTTTTATACATGCCAATATCTTTTTTATCCAAAAAAAAGTCAAGATTAGTATTATTCCAATTCATCATTTTAAAAGTCATGGAAGAATTATTTTACAGAAGCAACAAAAACTATTTCGTTTAGACAAGTGCTAAAAAATTCGCGGATTTTGCAGCTTATTATAAATTCTCGGTTTTTTTTAAAACGATAATCGCATACGCGCCCGCGTGTTATGATGAATCATCCGATTGTAATTAATGCGGCAAGATCAGATACGGCTTTCTGCGCCATTATTTATCTACGAGAACAAGAATCTGGTGCAATGCATGTGTTTACGAAGCGGGCCGCGTCGAGTGCACCGTGTTATATAGCTGTGTCCTAATTGCCACGATCGTCTCGCCTTCTCTCGGCGTTGACAGGTTACTGATACGGGAAATATCTAAGTGCTATCTATCTGGCGAGTGACGCGTGATGTGCTCAGCACAGGCGAGAAATGGAAAACCTCAAGCCGGGTATCCCTGCCCGTTATTACTTGGAAAAGGGTCGACTTTTTGCCATGCATGCACTTGCGATGATAACGATCATGCAGGTGACATAGTTCGGACGTGCCGCGATTATGTCATCGGTCGCTCCGGGAACGTTGCTGCTATGGTTATACCGCATCAGACTTCCCGTGGATCAGCATCGAGACACCTGCAAACGTTATCGTCTCAGTTTACCCTCTTCTCGCTTCCTCCCACCCTTTCTGCATGAGCCCTTATCGGCGATGTTTACTTTAACTGCGTCATTCATAACGTTGCACCTTAGGCGTTTGCGAATAATCTCGCCACGGGAAATTCCTACATTCTCATCATACTGTTATACAATATTACTAGGAAATCGGCCTGATAACTTCGTGATTTAAAGTAGTTTATCGCTATCGATACCATTAAAAAATATTAAATAGTTTTATTATGACGTTTTGTACAAGATTATCGCAGTTTTCTGGAAGTTTCATTGAAAGTATACTGAGCTTTCGCAGTAGAACCATAAAACGAATAGATTTATGATTCATGCTGACTATTACAAGATTAACGTAATAATAGAACGAGCTGTCGCTGGAAATAGATTTGGCTAGTCACCTATTTAATGTATTTCCACAATATGACCTGAACTGTATATTACTGTTAATTTTACATGTCCATTTTATTTGGATTACAAAATATTTTAATTTTTTAATTCTAAAAAGGTAACATGTAATACAAGGATTAATTCGACGAAAGTTTTATACTTAATATAAAAAAAATTTAAGTATAACTAAAAGTATTCCATATATTATTCACTTCATAAAACACACAATACAATTACTATATAATTGAAATTAAAAATTCAGACATTCTGAAATATTGAGATCAGCTGAAACATGGAACATAAAATGTCTCCATCAATCTTATCAATATTTCGTATCAGCGATTGTCGTACAGACATTGCGCGATTATTATTTGTCATCCGTTGAGTAAACTGCTAGACTTTGCAGTCGTCATTCTGGTGAGCGTCTGTCGATCGCATGGAATTTTTTTTATATGGAGATATACTTGCAAACTCATTATTTGTTTAGTCCCGGTAAGATTCACGTTCGTGAAAGCTCAAGCAGTTCGATGACAGGCGGCGGAAACTGCGATTTCTTTCTCTTGATTCACCGCGAACGATGACGTCGACATCGCGAAAACAGACGGCGAAATCCGTCCGGCATTAACGAGTTTATTCGCTCGCACCAAGAATAGGTAGGAATGCGAAGAAGGGAGGCTTCTCGCCCTGTTTCACCTGGCAAGTTTACACGAAGACACACCGTGGGCGGTTCACGAAAAGCCACCTGACGTGGTGCTAGCGTGACGAACTGGTTATGCTCACGAAGCGGTACTCGATGTCGCTCTTTGTTTACTGTCTAAACATCTTAATATCGCGCATAGGTGCTTCATCCTATCAGACTTTCCGTCTGTCTCCACATCTTGTCTCTTTCTCTATTTCTCTTACGCTATTTCTCTTGCACTTGCGACTAGATGTCTATATTCACGATAATAATCGGGCCATACTCTTTCTACTGACAGAGTGCATTATTTGTTATTTGCGCACGTATATATACATACAAATTAAGAATATATCAAGTAAATATAGTATAACTAATCTGGTTATATCAGATCTGGCTACGTCGCGTCAAGTTGAAACAGAGAAGCGAAGGAGTACCGAGGGAGCAATAAAATCTCGTTCTCCATCTACCCACACCCAACAATACGCTACCACAGCCACTATGACGTCATTGTCGTGACTGCATTCACCCATCCCACATTCCTCGTGCCTCTCGTCCCTTTTGAGTTCCCCCGTGAGTGATTATCAATATAAAAATGCGGGCCGAATTTTGCACGATAAATCTGGGGGGAAAGTGAGGAGCCGCGTACCGTCAGGAATACCAATCAGCCGGTCGGACTAGATGTTTGCTCCCGATCTGCATAAAGATCGAGGCACGCCGAAAATTATGCCGAAACACACCGGTTACGATGCTCTCGCTGCAGCCTCGCGATCCATCCCGCTCGATTCTCTTGCCCCTTTTCTTTTTATCCGGCGAAGGGTACGTCCACCGAAATCGTTTTCTCGAGCAACGAAGTTAGCGCTTGAACTTTTGATGTTTATACTTTTCCCATTGTCACGGAAAAATTCAATTCTTTTTTTATATGTCCAAATATATTTTCATAATTTGTAGATCTATTAAATACATATATATTAAATTGAAACAATAAATCGTAAAAATGAAACATCGGTGACAGTTGATTGAATTCATCATACAACAAATAATACTTGAAAAACTCATAATAATGTATCTACTCGACCATAACTAACGATTGACGTCAAGAAATCTTGACCATTTTACACAATAAATGATACCGGGACATTATCAAGGATGCAATCCAATTACACAGAATTTTTAGCACTGAAGAGAATTCAAAATTATGAGTTAAAACGTTTGCAGTTTAAATTGTAACATGCGTTCTAATGAACACTCATTTTATAACTTTTTTTAGTTAATTGAAGTGTATTAAAATATTAAAAATACATCCTTCAATTAATTAAAAAAAGTTATAGAACTTGCGCACAAAAATTTTGTATCGGCTCCTTTAGAGGCATTTTCTATGTTTATTTGTTTCAATTTAATTTAATTAATCAAATCCTGTGTTGATACTATTATTATATAGTGTGGCATTATTTAATAAGAAGGATTTAATAAGAATAAATTTATGCAAAGTATGTAATTAACATGCAAACGAATAATATTGTATTCACTTGTATGGTAAAAAAACATTTAGTTTTACATAATGGCAATGTCTGTAAGTTACATAATTATTTAAATCTTTTGCATATTTGACTGTTCACATTAATGTGCGCATTCATGGGGCGGTACGCGCGAGACAAGCAACTGTAATAGAGAGTATTCGAAGGCGGTACCGTGCGGTTTTTGAACTCTTTCCTATATCTCCACCGATGTACAATTATCTAACTGCCATAGCATGCCGCCGAAGGCAAACATCTGGAGCTAACTGTTCGGGTCTATTTGTCACTGAACGGTCATTAAGCAACGCTGCAGAAGAGAAGTCGATTTGTAAGCAAGGTGAAAATAATTCTCAGTCGGATAATCGTGCGAGGAAAGAGCGAATAAGTTGCTGCAAAAACATAACGCTCTTCTTAGAAAACACTTTTGCGCTGCAGAATGCTGGTCGTCATAAGTAACTTTCGTCTCACGATCCGTTAATGATTGAAAAGAGACAGTGATCGTGACAAAGATAAACAATTATTTAAGAGCATTTTATGTAATTTTTTATATTTTACATAATTTTTATTTGAGCAAGGTATCTGTTAATTATGTAATCTAATAGTGTTTTAGAGAAAAATAAGAGTACCTGAGGCAAAGTCATTAGAATGTATCAGATCGACATTATCGGATTGGAAAGGAACTCGTTGTAGGTGGAAAATTATTCTCTGCTCACTACAGGGGTACAAAACATTAATTTATCTGGTTGACAAGAATTATTAACGTCTAAAGTTAGATCTCATCTAAGATCTAGGGCAGATTTGACGTAATGTAACGGAATGTACATAAGTGTCAAACACTTTTTCGAGTTCTCAAACTTAAATGTACTGTGGCATTATCGAATAGATAATTTTATAGCATTTATAATAATTTAACAGCATAATTTAATAACATATAAATCACAATATATATTATGACAAAACTATAAGCTATTTTAATAAATCTGATTATTTAAATATTAAAATATAATTGATAAAAATAAAAAGAATACATATTATTGGTCAATCACATATTTTTATGTCCTGCCTTTTCTAAATTTTATAAGCTGGTCGTAACAATATTTTATAGTTTTCTGCACTTTAATTCTCTTCAGTTTAATTTTCTTGATTTTATATGGCAAATTTATTAGATCGTTTTTTTTTTAATTTTTAAAACTGAAAACATTTGCAAATGTATACGAATGTTAATTGCGGATAATATTTGAGGATAATATTTTATTTCTTCGTTATGGAATGTGAAAAGTGCAGTGTAAAGACGTCGATTTAGAATCCCCATAAATCATATGCTACATAAAGAAGTGATACTTTTATAACCCACTTGAGGAGACCATCGTCATCAACGTTCGAGCGGATTAACTTGATCACCAAAGAATTCATCTACCTGCGGTTTTCGAAAGTCGACGCGACCATTCGCTAAATCCTTACGATTGAAGCAACTGTCAGGGTATTTCTTCAATGGTGCAAATGTCCAACGAGCGACAAACCTGACAAAAAGATACTAGTCGCAAAATGCGAATAACCCCAGCTGCTACAATATCGATATGTTGCGCGCCATTTTCGGTTGCAAGCCGTATCGTTTAAGTATCATACGCTGTGCAATGAAAGTGGATTAGCATTACGTGTACACTGTCATCCTGAAAAATGCGCAATCGTACATTCGACTTTTCAACTTATAAAAAAACGAGGCCAACTCAATGGTTCGCTGATTTTACTCTAATCTCTTTCTTTACGAAGTTTACTTACTCTTTATATTGGGAATAATCTTAGGATTATCTTCTTTATAAAGCATTCGTTGTGTACGTGCAATTTTTAGGTCAATTGTCCACAGCCGTAATAACAATGAGGATACAGTCGTAAGAAGTAGATTCGTAAAATTAAATAATATGAGTATTACAAATTTATTATATGAGTATGATGTGTGAATTATTTCAGCGTTTTAACCACAGATGAATTAATTTATTCTATTCCCTTATTATTAAAAATAATAGACAATATATTATTGAATAACTTCTTATCGTTAAATTTTGCCCTATGCTTCAATTTATTAAATATATTAATTATAATTAATTGTATTTCTGTATTGCGCCATCTATGAGATAGAAGATCTCAATCCCCGCTGTATTCTTCAAACTTAAGCGGACCCGATAATCGGATTGGAAATTCATGCAAGTGTGTTAGTCACTAGCAGAAGCTAAAAGAACGACGTCGACCTGATTCTGGGGTAAAATTCGCTAAGCGGTAAAAAGTTGTTGATTAGAAAGCGGCGTCTTATAGGGCCAATTCCGAGTTCGGTCGGCGAGCTCTCGTTTCGATACGGGGAAGAGTCTCAGTTCCGCGGGAGACCAACCGCAAAAGAAGACAAGACCGGACGACTACCTTGGTCCAAGGACTAAGGACACGGCGGAACATGGCGTAGACGGCCACCCATACCGATCCGTCCGTGGTCCGGGTTATGTTCCCACGTACGGCGCCCCGGGCAGCGGGTTCTGGCAAAACTTCCAGAGACCCAAATTAAAGCCGTTGGCTGCCTCCTACGAACTTCGTTCGTGGCCGGTCCATCGATGCTGCATAATTAAAGGAACGTCATGTAATTGGAAGCTGCCTTTGTTCACCGTTCTTTCGCTGCTATTACGCGCTTCGCTCCGAATTGCGCGCATTCGCGATCGACTGGTACCATGTGAATTTCGCAGCAGCATACGCTAATCAAAATGAAATTACATGGGCAAGATGAACGAAAACTTGTACGAGAGATAGATTGGCAAAATGGCATTACCTACTTATAAAGGCACTTGTATGAAGTTACAAACTTCTCTGATCTTGCCGTTCCTTTGTCAAATACAAATCCGATTCGTGACTGTATAAGGTAGACACGGTCATCGAGTGTTCCAACGATTAAAAAAGAGCGCGAGGACATTCTACAAATCATAAAATATGAAATATATCGTCAGGAGACCATTGAGGTAGGAATCTATTTGGTTGTGGACCGCTGAAAGACTCATGGAAGAATTTGTGTCAGTTTGAAGGGGTTAGTACTGGCCAAAGCAGAAAACGACGAGCGATCGCGGCTAGTGGAAAAGGATCACCTACTAATATTTTTATTGGCCGTAAAAATCGCGCTGTAACCGAGCATCAGACGCGCCATGAAACGGGATTGAAAATAGGGATACACTCGATCGTTATCCGTGACAAAGAAGATCGCCCAGAAGTCGATGATCCCCTTATCAGCCAAGCGTAAGAATCAAGGTTACGAGTTGTCGACTGCTCATTCAGTATACAGTTTCTTATTATTTCGAAGATATTATGTCGAATTTATAATCGATTGCATTTTAATTGGAACATTGAAATTATTTTGTTCCAAAAATCTTGGACTTAAGACATCTTATGTGATATAATTTCTTCGCTGTGATGCGAAAAAATGATTAGTGTATTAATTAAGCAAAGAATGAAATATCAATATGATATAAAATTTAAGATAAAATCTCTCGTTCATAAAATCTTTAATATATAAATTTATGTCTTAATTGAAATAAACGAGATTATATATAAGTGTTTCAGATCTCTATATATGTTCAAACAATTTATTGATCAATTTATCTTGCTACTTAGATTCAACGCTGGCGTTTAATCGGCGAGCTAAACAACGTGTGATGGAACTGATGACTTGACGTTGGCATATTTAACTACATTTATGTATATTGCGCGTTGTATACACGGCGTCAACGCCAGTCGTTGAGCAACCGAGCATATTGAATCCACGTATTAATATGTAAATTATGCAGATCCATGGAGTCTGCATTAATCTTCGACGCATTCCTCGGGGGATTTGTCCTATTTTATTTGTTTTTGTTACACTTACATAAGAAAGCTGAATTTTGCTTCCTTATCTACTTCACCTTACATTTTACAGTTACATTTTAAATTAATATGTAAAATCATTTAGATATACTTATATAATTTTTTTATTTTATTTGATTTTTTTTAAGTATTAGCTTTATAAAAAAATATAAACAATTTTTTTATACTTAATGTGTTTCTAAATCGAGATAAATTTTCCTCTCTTTAACAAGAAAAGTTAATAATGATATATAGCAAAGTATAAATTAATGTACTGTTTTAAAACACTGTCTACATATTATTCAAGAGAAATTCAAATTCACAAGAAACAAAAGAAATCTCGGGCATATTTACCGTAAAGTCTACAATACGACGCGGAAGGTAACGCAAGTGGAATGAACGCAATAAGTACTTACTTAGTGATCACTTTTCGTGGAAGTGAGTCGGCAAGGACTATCGGCTTGCGACTCTGCGGCACGAGGAAACGATCGCCCATAAAAGTTCTAGGTAACGCGGACCTTTCCCACGATTTATTTAGGTGCTTGAACTGGCTTCGCGGCCCCGTCGCGGGGAAGAGTTATATACATTGTGCGACCTCCCAACGCTGTGGTCCGCGATCTTCTTTTATGAAATTTTAAATCATTCGATTCGGGAATCGCGCACTATTTATTACTCATTCGAATGCGTGACGTGTTCTATAGGAGATCGCGCCCAAGTCGGGCAAGTCTTCGCCTGCGCAAACCAATGTAAAATATTGTCCCCGACAAAACGCGGCGAGACATTTACATGCATTCAACGCAATTTATTGTATTATCGTGAAATCTAATTTATACGTCTCACACGATGACGTATACTATTGTGCAAAAATCCGACTGAAAGTGAATTTTGGAATCATATGCAAGCTATAGTTTTAGTGTGTACATTTTATCCTTCTTTATAAACGAATTTATTGATTTATCAATTTGTTAAACATTATGGCTAATACGATGAAATTATGGAATTGGTGGCACTTTTTCTTTTTTTAATCTAGCTTTTGAGGTTGCTGTATTTGAAGGTTTCATATTTAATTTTTAATTTTCCATTTTTTTAAACAATATTATAAATAAATTACCACATAAAATTATAAAAATCTGAGTGCACAGAAATCTTCATTATCGGTTAAGTATCCCCTGATAGTTGCTGTAGTTGTCACGGTGGAGACTCTTCCTTGTATGAAATTTATTTGTATATATCGCAAGTTTAAAGAGAGAAGATTAAATATATTTATTTATTATAAATGTTTTCCATGAGAACGTAATTATACTGAATAAAATTTTTTACAAAATTAAAAAGATCTAATTTTACATAAAAATTAAATGTTATTGTATTCAATTACAACTGTTTTAAATAAATATGAATAAAGTGGATGTATCCAATAAATCAAAACAAAATGTTCAATAAATTTAGCTTAAATTTTGATTCAATATACAAAAATTATGAAAATGTTTATTTAAAAATAATTGGCAAATAAAACATGTGCAATATATGACGCCTGGTAAATGCAACCGGATTCTCAAGACTGTTTTCTAGAAAACAAGCTTGAGGAGTCATTAAATTTATAAAGAATCATATATCATAACAAACTAATTTTATTTCAAACAATTACGAGCATTAAGATGCCAAATTTTATACATTGTATGATTTAAATAGTTTCTTATGATAAAAATATTGGAGAATTCATATCTGTCGGAAACTACGAAATCATTTAATCTATCTTCGTTGTTGTTCCTCTAATAATTTGCAAGAGCAAGACATCATACACACAATAAGCTATTTATTTTATTTAAGATTCCTCAATTCCAACGTTCCACGGGTTCCACGGCAATGAATGTGCATGAAGGTAGCCATCAGTTCCGAATTTCTCACCGGTTACTATAAATCTGGTCGATCGCGTCGGACGTCTTGGGAAAGTATGCCTTATCTATGTTCTTATTTGGTGTCCCGTGTGTGCTCCGAATGCAAAGCCGCCGCCGCCGAGCCGTTATCGTCGCATAAGCATCTCCCGCGGGGCGGTTTGTTTTATACGCAATTACTTGATGAGTCATTTCTATAATTGGGGTATATTTTTCCGGAATTTATTGACGACGGGACCTAGCCAGCGAGATTAGCATAAACCGAGGATGATTTACTCGGTCTGTCCGCCAGCGACGTTTTAACGAGCGTAAACTCGCTCAGCTTTATTTATCGTACGTGTTATCAGTCTTTCCTACCTCGCGTTTTGCCCTGCGCTCCCACAAGCCTTTGTAACCAGAAGAAAACGCGGCGGCGCCTCCGTTTGACATTTGATCGCGCTTTTAACTGACCGAGGAGTTTATATCGCAGCCTCTCATTCATATGATCCGAGATCATAACGTATAATTTACAAATTATATAAAATGTCTTTTTCTTCAGGAATGTGAAAATTGGAATAAGATATTGTATACATAAATTTCTTCAAGTTTATAAATTTCTAAGTTGCTAGAGCTGAAAAGTTATAAAACTGCAACAAAAATTTATTTCTAGAAATCAGTTTTTGTATAATTCAGACGAACATTAACAATCCATTAGCAACGGTAGACAATATGACGGGTGCTTGCTAGAAAAAGAATAAATTGAATAAAGAGAGAACATGATCCATTCGAGGAGATTTCGACTGTAGGAGTTTCAAGTCGTTCGTAACAGCGACCGGTACTTAAGCACGGCACCTTTTCCTTTAGCAAAAGTGCTCATCGAATCCGGGGAGATAAATATTCATGTCTTGGGACCGTTTTCCGTTCGTCTTTTGCGGGGCGTGCATTAGCAAATGGTCAATCTAGCCTCAGGTCGGTCGATATAAACGGGGCATGAGCACCCAAATGCGTACAAGGTCGTTATCTTAACGCGGCACCACTAAAAACGGGAAGAAGCGGCAAGAGAGGAAAGGGAGACCGTGAGGAGAGGCGAAAAAAAAAGAAGAAAAGAGAGAGGCAAATAAAAGGAGTGGAGGTTGTCGCGTTGGAGAGAAGAGGACTTGGGATTGAGTTGTCCCAAGGTGCCGGATGAATCCTCCGTGAGCTCCTCGGGTAGGTTAGGTATGTTAACAAGTTAGGCGATACTAAGATAAGAATCCTTCGCGATCCTTTGTGGCCTCCACATGGTAACGCGACACCAGAACAACCCAGACCAAAACCAGACCGCCGCGCCGGCTTCTCTCCGGCTTCTCTCCGGCTTCGCCCTCTTCCATCTTCGTTCCTTCCATCTTGCTGCCGCTCTCGCCCTTCTGTTTCCTCCGGCAACTCTCAAAGAGCAGAACGATGTAGGAGCTCAATGAACACGACGCTGGTAGCCGTAGGCAAGCGCCATTCCTCTCATTCATCCCAACAAGATCGCGATCTGACCTCCACTTTTTCGCCACGCTACTTTCTCACGTCAAAATTTTATCTTCCCTTTGATTATCATCACATAAGGGCGATATCATTATCACGGTAATTCGTAAATTTTTTGATGATAATTAGCGTGCAGTCGATTTGCTATCGTTATTACTTAATTTAAAAATATAAAATATTCTATATCTACTGCTATATTTGCACAATCAGCATCTTTGTTATTATGCACTTTGTGTCATTTTTTTCTATATTAATTCCTATTTTTATATGTTAATCATTGATTGGCATAAATTTGCAATTGAAATTTGCACAACCACTTAAGTATCGAGTGTTTGACATGTTATGAATTTTCTCTGTCAGTGGCGTGTGTATTTACAAAACTTATGCGTTAAGTGAGTGCACGAGAAAATATAATGACTGTACCTTTGTAAAGCTACTTTTCAAATTTTGTCTGTAACAAATCACGTTACCACGGTTCTTAATACTTCACTCACACATACACACATACAGGTGATTCTTAGCGGCACTTCTTTTGAAATTCGTGACTCACGTCAAAAAGTAGTAGTAGGAGTAGTAGAAAAGGAAAAAGAAAAACATTTATATAGATCTGCGATCTGAAACATAAATCATGTTTATTAGGTGGTTTGTGAAAGTGTGATCTCTCATTGACTCATTGAGCGTGAATACGGGGCGGTACTAGTATAAAAAAAATATCAGCATGTCAGAATGTTTCTCTATTAGCTTTGAGTAGAACCCCCATGGTGTCGACCTCGTATCTTCTTTTCCAACTTCGGGATCCTTGGCCACCTTAGAGCCTTTTGTGGACTGCCGCATTCTAAAACTACTACAACACTATGATTTTTATACGAGTTTTTCTTTTTTTTTCTATTTTTTTTCTTTCTCTAAAAATCACATGTTAAATTGTGCTAGTTACGTCATTTGTTTTTTGAAATTGTATAAAAAAGTGAAAATTTGACTTATTGACATTTACACTTCTCTCGAACGGCTTTGCCAAGAGTATGGAAAGAGGGTGAGAAACCAAAGGAGGCACCCACCCTCGTAGGAAAACGACATAACTTCACGTCTCGCCCTTAATCTACCCTACCAGCGAGAGATCGTGTGGGATTTTTGAAGTTAAACCGGATCGAGATTATGTGGCTCGATATCGTTCACGACAGCGATGGAACGCGACCTATTCTTCGGGGGTTAACTGGTTTTGACAGCCGCCGTAGTTATCATGCTTTTATGCATACTGCTCCGTCATCGTCACTTCTACTTTTTCAGACACTCCTCTTTTGAGTTCAAAATAGCACTGCGTAGTTTGTTTGCAACTAACGCGAGCAATTTTTCATTACGAAGAATCAATCGAATATTTTCCAACTTTTTTTTTTACAAAAACGAATTGTGTCATAATCAAATAATTATCGATTGTAAAAATTATCGTTGTCGAAAGTACTAACAAACGTGGAAAAAAATGTGAGTGAAATATTGTAATTGCTTATTTAAAAAAAAAAGATGTGCAAAAAGGAATGCGAGATAAAAGAGCAAGGATGAAGGGAAAATGAAGAAGGAAAGAGATCAGAGCGCCGCGACGCGCCGCTGCATCCCTCTCCTCCTCCCCAATAAAAGAAGTCTAGTTCTGTTTCTTGCGCGCTCGTGTGCATTCGTGTCCGATCATGTTTCACGAGGTTTTAGTATGTGTCCCTCGCGGGTCCGACAACTCAATAGCCACACACAACACCGAGGAACAAGGCGCTCTCGGATTCGTCGTGTTTGGTCCCGACGATGAGTCCCCGGAGCTACTCAGGTAGGCTCCAACTAAATGACGAGGATAGTCTCCAATGTCTGTTCTCTCGATCTCCCCCCCTTCTCTTTCTTTCTTTCTTTCTTTCTCTCTCTGACACATCTTTTCGTCTCACCTGAGAGTTAGAATCTTCGGACATCCCCTAGCCTCACTGGCAGTCGACATTCTCACGCTAATTGGCCGGCAGTGCCCTCCCTGTAATTTCATTAAGGGGGTCTCGTGCCCACGGTGAGTTTAAGGCCCCGCCAACGCGCCTGCCTCCCCCTCATCTCTCTCTTTCTCCTTTCCACTAGATCAAATATTTGCCAGGTTTGATGGCTTTACAGAGTCCAACAGAGTCGTGAACCGAAGAATTGGAAGCCGGTATATACCTTGAAGAGACTTATATTCTCATACACCGCCAATCCGTCCGAGCTAGACAACCATTCCACCGTTCAGTGTTTCCTTTATTTAGTTTCATTCATCTTCATTCGATCAGGCAAGGCTTTATTGAAAAAGTGGAATCCTTTAAAATAGGTAATAGTTAAATAATATAATCAATCATTAATTAGTTCAACACAATCTGTCCACTGTCCCATAAACTGAAAAAAATGCATTGTTGGTTTTAACATCATCTTTTTTAGGTAGATAATATATGTGACTTTTAGGTAGATAATATATGTGACTCTAAATGAAGTTATAGTTCACAAAAATGCACCTTAGTATCGAGATCTTTTAGGGGTCTAACTTCACATGACGTCCTAAATGACACTGAGGCGGCAACAGGGAAATAATTTATAATTCGAGTAATGTCAATTGTATTGAAGTTCTGCTTTCATCCATTTTGTCATCCTGTTATTCTTTTCGCTTATGTTTTGTTTAGTTTCTTACGTATTTGATTTTAAGAACAATTGTCATTAATGCAAGATCGCAATTCGAGATAATTTATTTTACATCTTCCCTTTAAAAATATATTATTTTAATAAAGTGTTATACTTATCTCTACTACTTGATTCAATCTTTGACAAAGAAAATTGTTTGAGATTTATCAATTTGTTATCTATATTTTTGTGTTTGGTTTATTGTATCTACTTAGATAACTTTAATTATTGTTAAGCAACTTTTCTATTTTTTTGTTAATACATAATATTGTTTCTTTTAAAGATGCAGAAAGAAAAATATACAAAAATATTATATAAAGTAAAATTCGTATTAATACTCGGTTTATAGTTTACTTATTTCTTTATTATTTTTTATAGTCAATTAATTTAACACATTATTGAGAAAATTTAGTTTCTTTGCTGTGATAACCATATATAATTGCTCAACCCATTGGTTTTGTAAAGATCGAATGGGTCTTCGTGTCGGATCGTGTGAACGAACGATGTAAATGTTGGTCGCCACGAAAGGTCTCGCGAATGGGCGATATACGACTTCCTATCGACTTGACTTTGCCAACAGTCAGCGTCATCGCCAGGCTCACGAACCTCTTTACGGTTTCCCAAGAGAAGAACCACCAGCAAGGTCTCATGGGCGGTCGTTTCGAATGCCTCTTGGTGAACAATGTGCCAGGGTGTGCATACAATTAACCGGCGCGTTGTCGACTTTGCACGTCCTGTGTAATTGCATCGCGTTTTGCTACGTTGTATGTGCCTCCTCCACGTTCTTTTTCACGGTCTATGTGGCCCAAACGTGCCTGAGCATACGATCTGCTTGCTAGCGGAATCGCGAGTGACCATATTCTCACCCCGACAACTGGCGAATATGCATGGATAAGAATTGTTCTCTTAATCGTCGCGTTTCCTCTTTTAAGTGACAGGGTCATAATCTTTAATAAATAACATTTTTGTATCATGCATATAATTCATGTTATTATATTACCATTATATTAATTAATAGGCCAAGTATAAAATAAGAAGATATATTTGAGTTAAATGAAAACGTATATTCTTTGAAATTTTTATATAAACAGCTTTCAATCTTTTTCTTTAACTTTTGCTAGAATGCACATTCGCAATTATTTTATTTTAATAATCTTAATTGTTTAAATTCTATTTGTGCTAGATAAAAAGTCACAAATTCGTTTATGTTATGAATAGTTTTCTTTCTTCTTTATTATATGTATCGGCAACTCGTATCCTCAATCTTATAAAGACTATCGCATTAGGATGCTTGTAAAAACATTTATTAACGATAAATCTATTATGAGAACCGGAGATACCAAATTATTTTGATGATACGGAAGAAATCTTTTGAGGTATTAATTTCGTTCCATGTAATTTTATAAGTGGTTGGCGCCAGCGGACTGAAGCTTCTCAAATGACCGGTCGGCATTTTTTTCTCCAGATTGTCGGCAGGTTAAAAATCGGACACTGTTGTAGATCTCGTAGATCTCGGGAGAAGCATCCGTAACTGACGAACCATGAAATTGCAATTTGCCCGCAGATTATGTTCGCCGATCGCCGAAGTTTGAGAAGCGTGAAACCGAGAGGGTGGAGCGTGACGCCACTTGATGCTGCTACTCAAGTAGCACGTGTATTTTCACACTATTGGGCTTGTTAAAACCGTGAACGTTTAGTCTGATGATACTTGTATGCATCAATTAAAGAAAAATGCAAGTCGACATATGCAAAAAAGTATATTGTGATTTAATAATTAACTTGATGCTGTACCATTATTATATAAAATTAAAATTATAATGATATAATTTCTTTTTGTTAGATATTCAGACATTGTATTATTCAAGGTAAATACGTGTAATATCCGAAAATTTGTAAATCTTAAATGTTACATTACATATCATATGAGACATTTATTATAGTAAAATAATTTGTTTAATTTTGTTCAGCATTGTTATGTATTTTTGGATTGTTCACATTAATCTTGGATGATTTAAAAATTTCTAAGACAGATCGCTTCGCGCACCGTTGATCGTCATCGTTATTGGCGATTCAAGCTTATCGTCACTTGTAGATCTCTCGGTGGTTTCAACCAATACGATAATAGTCGACCCTCTTACGGACTAACGAGAAACGAGATCCTCTCGCCACCCAAACGTTACGATCGACTAAACTAATGCATGTTGTATCTGCTATTGTGGGGGGGGCTTATGGAACTAATCATGCTATTTGATCTTTGTCAAAATAATCTCTGCGCGATTCAGTTTACTTGCAATTTTATTTCAATTAACATTTTAATATGAATATCTAATACGGACAGTAAAATCAAAATTGACAACAAACGTCAGTTTGCCAGTTTAATATGACTTATTTAAAGGAGTACAACTTTATAATTTGTTAGAAAGACTATAGATGAAAGAGAAAGAAAGAAATATAATATAAAAAATATTAACATTTCACGATTGCTAAAATCTTGGCTCTTCTAATTAACGATGTTTACATATAATTTTAGAGTATCAGCATCTTAATATTTAATGAAATATTAAGTTAATAATTATTCACTTGATACATTAAAATGATAATGTGCGCAAAGATATTTACACATGATGAAAAAAGTAAATTGCCACGAGAAACAGCATTATAATTTTCAAAGTTATATAATTTTTTTCAGAAAAAAATGGCAATAATAGGTCCGTGTCAAAGTCCCGAGTGCATAACACGTCTGAATCTAAATGATAGAAAGAAAAAAGACTTTAATCTCTTCTACCGAGCTGCTTTATACTTTACTACTCAGACCGCTAATATATTATCGCCGCAACTGTAATATATTTGACGTGAGTGTCGGGAAAATTAAAGCAATCCTTCTACTGGTACCGCCGGTGGTCCAGGATCGCGAGCCGAAAGCAGGTCTCTCTCATGGTAATCGGAGATGCTTGGATACAAATATGTGCGCATTAATAGAGAGCGGCTCCACAAGGAACAGGTCTCAGGTCGGTTGAGGAGAAAAAAGTATCAATTCGCGCGGATCTAGTCTTTCTCGCAAGTACAAAACGAATTAAAATTTGTCTTACATCGGAAAGATGATTTCGATCGAGCGTGTTAATTTTGCATCAGAAATCCATCTTAAACTTATTGAAATATATTAACTGTACAGAAATCATCACCTAAACTAGAAGAAAAAATTGTCTATTTTATAATTGAAAACTTTTTACATTTGTAAATATTTATTGTTTTTGAGAAAAAATATTTTGCGATTTTAATCTATTTCTAATAGCGTTCATTGAGCAGTGAAGATAATAACGAGCATGGGATAGTAAATGATCACATCTTTTTACATCGATCTTATGTCGCGGTGATACAACCGACTAATTATTCAATATCTTCATCTTCAAAGGACTTTACGTTTACTTATTGACCTTTATATATACGTCCGCTGTGCTGAAATACGATTCCGTATTGCAGGGAACGCTTCAAAGAGCTCTGTATTATATATTAAAGTCTTTTCGCGATGTAAGCCTACAAAGACCTACTGTGACTCCGAACAGATATGTCAATGAAGAACACTCTGTCTCTTTTTACAATCAATGAATACCTGATAAAGGTAGCTAACCGTCTTCACTATTCATTCTGCTTTTTTTGGAGATATTCCGACTCTTTGAAGAGGACACTCATTCCGGTGTAACATAGAGCTCACCGACACAGCTTTCCAAGGTAAGGAGTGGGAAGATCGAGAAAAAAAGGATGAGAGAGGGTACAAGACGCGGGATAGGATAGAAGAGGACTAAGACCCCCCACGGTAAAACCTCGCACTTTCCCACATGTGGGTGATCTCGTTTTATCCTGCCGACTAGGTCTCTCCTCACCTATGCATATTTTACGTGCTTTCGTATCGGAGGATATAACGTTAAAGAAATTCAAAAATTAAGTTTCCCAAGAAAAATTTAAATTTTTCGCAAAATATAAATTTGAATTTATTTTGCGGTGTCTCATTACCATTATTTTATCTGTGTTCTTATTTATGTAAAAATGGAAAAATGAAGGAATTGTTAACAGAAGAAAGAAACTTAAATCGATATTTTTGCATCGACTGCACTTTGAAATTTTTAACAGAGTAATCACAGCTCGATGATTCGTTTAACAATAAGTAATACAAATCTGATCTAGTCTCAGTCAGATCTCACGAGAAGCTACGAAACTTACCTGCTCGAAACAGCCTTCCTCTTTTGACCGGATGTAATGTGACTTTTTGGAATTCCTGTCGGTCGTTTCGCGGATGTTAACATGATTTGATGGTCGACCGTCGACAAGATCACGAACTAGACCTATTTATCTAACTTAGAGCAAAATAAAACGAAAATATTAGTTATTTTTCTTGTAGGTTTTATTGTGTTCACCTTGAGAGGAACTATTATTTTCTGTAACGTTCTTTAGGTCTTGTAATTAAGTAGGATAGCAATCATTATCTTTGTACAACACTGTCCTGTTTTCTTTTTATTTAAGGTATCGAGATAATAATTCATTTCTTATATATTGTATTTTTCTTTAGAAAAGAAAAATGAAAGAAATCAGTAATTTAGTAATTATTCTTTTTCACTGCTTTGAATGCATATCATAAACTTAAAAGGACACTTATATGTCATAAATTTAGATCCTAACGAGCACTATGAATAAAAGTAGGATACCCTTAAAATCAATTCTTACAAACTCAAGCGAGTTTTATGATCCGTTAAATTTGGTAAATTATTTTTATGATTGTTATATAAAAAAACTGCAGTGTGTGTGTGTGTGTGTGTGTGTGTGTGTGTGTGTGTGTGTGTGTGTGTGTGTATTGTCTTATACGATTATATTGCTTTGCGAATAATTAATTTGAAGATGTAAAAAAAAGCAACAATATTAACACGTTACCAACAAGGTTATAACAAACAGAAAAATCAGAATTCAAAACGGAATATACAATTCTTATATTTTCTACTCATGTGCTTCTTATGAATTTATATATTTATCATTTTTATAATTTTGCGCTTTTTTTGCATAATTTTTCAAGACGATATCGTAGAAAATCAGAACGCTTGAGAGAGAAAGAACGTTCTAATCAGTGAAGAATCGTTGTGGTTGCACGTGTGCATCCGGGGGAACGGCAGTAAGGGTGTCGCCGTTCGAAAAATGAGAATGCATTACCTCGACGCCTTCTCTCAGAGTTCTCGGCGAGATCGACGTTGGTGGCTCGGCGGATAGCACCGGCGTCTGGATCTGGACGCTATTACCAAGGCAGAAGCGACCAAGAGAACGTCCCAGAAGCGCGATGGAGAAGAGGGCTCCTCTCCTCGCTCTCGGCAAGGCATTCCAAAACAAAGAGCCGCGATGCTGGTTCAACGGTGGACAATATGTAAATCAGTGGCTGGCCGTGGTCACGATGTCGCGACCTCGCCGTCCCGCTACGAGCTACCTTCTCAAACCTTCGCCACCGCCGCCACTACCAGCTCGACTACTTCCCCTAAGAATCTAGAAGATGTGTAACCATGCGTAATGGTCGCTGAAACTTTTGTTCGTGAGAAACATTACGAAGACATTTCAAGATGAATGAAGGAAAAGAATAAAAAACTCTTAATTCTTTCATATTAAATATAAATTTAACTAGAGATCTTACTCTACTAATTAAATAAATAATAAATGTTTAATTAATATTTAAAACATTTAAAAAAGGTATCTAATAAGTTTAAATTCCGGATAAGTTTATAAAGTTCCGGATTTCAAGAAATATATCTTATTTCAAATTACAGATTTTCACTGCAAATTGTATTTTTATAAATATCTTTTCTTAACGGAATTGATGACATGCATTAAACAAAAGCACTGTTATAATGCAACGTTACATGATAAGTTACTCTCTCGTAATGCACTTTACATTGGCAACTTTCGAAAGCGACTATGTTCAATCAATTTTGGTGCATCGTCTGAATTGAAACCGTCTCGCATATCTATGCGGATATGGCTGATGATGACGCATGCACCGGTCAGGATGGCTTTAGTTCCCATGCATTTTGCGAGAACGATCGACGATATACTACGACTCCACGGTCAACTTCTTGATCGTTCCTATCTACGGCAATTAGCTGTTAAAAGTGTTCGTGTGTTTCACCGGTTATCGCCGTCCCACCCACGTGCCCGAATCCGCATGTTATCTCACGACAAAATGCATCTCGCTCGACCGGAACAACTTGCCGAAAACGATGGCCCCGAGCTGCCGCGGTAAAAACGCCGTCCACGTACAAGGGCGATACCGATGTTGCGAAAGAGCGGTATTTCCATAATGCCGATCGTCCCTCTTCATTCGACGCTATGATCCTTCTTTTTCCTTTCTTCCGACCGATATCTGCGTCGTGTTCACTCTTCTAGGAAGCGGTCTCACAGTTCCCATGAACGGTACCTCTTTTCTCTGAAGCCATCTTACCGTTGACCGAGAGAAAACGCGTTGCAATCGCTAACACGGGAAATAATTCTATGATTCGTGTCTTTATACTTTTAATACACACACATACTTTTTGTCTTTAATGCAATAACATTCAAGAAAAGATACATTATTCTTGAAGATATATCTTTCTTTACTTTTTTAAGTATCCCTTCTGGATAGATAATAATTAATTTCTTCGGATTTATTAACATTTTTAAATGAAATAACATATCTTTTTAATATTCTGTACATATTTATGATTACATTTAATTATATTGTACTAACAAATGTTATTTTAGCGAAAAAAAATAATAATTACGTATAAATTTAGTGATTGAGGATGTATTATTGATCATAATGTCAAATAATTTAATTAGTTGGGATAGATTATGAGAAGAATAAAAAAAACGAATCATTTTCAAGCAATTGTTGCCATTAATATCTATTTAGCTGTGATGAGGGATATGCACGCGTTTCGCTGACGAAATAAAAATAGACCCCTTATAGTCTATCGGCTAACAAGGCAAAATTAGTCGTGAAATAAATCTAGGCTGTTTTAGAACGTGGTATCCATGGCAGGAGGGCGGGGGATGGAACCTATTAGCACAGCACCGCCCCTCAATCAGCAGCAGTTAAGGATGACCGTGTGCCATGCTCGTTTTCCTCAGGTTATTCTGATTGGCAACTACAAAAGTTCACTCTCCGCATTTTCGCTGTTATCGTGAATATGAGTATACGCTATGTTATCGGTTTTGTATTTTTTACGTGAACATTTTAAAGTTCTCCTAATAATAAAATGGTTCTTGTGTAATAATTTTATAAAGTAAGTAGTAAATTTATTTATAAAATATATATAATAATGAATATAAAATACGCTCAAATGACATTTTGTTGGCATAGTCGATTGTCTGTTTCCGTGACAAGCTGTGAGGATTAACTCAACTTTTGGAACCTTTTGTTTCGACATTATTGAAAGTTTTCTTGAGGGTCACTAGGATTATAGTGGGAGGATGCCTTTGGGTATTCGAGAATACCTCGACGAAGCGAGGACGAAGAAGGACAGGACGAGTTACACAGCGGGTGATGAAGAAGAATGAATGGTGAGTGGCTCGCTGGAGAAGACTCGCTGTAGCCATAGCTGTCCATGCGGGCGCACTATCCTAATTACAACGAGGTCTGGTATATTTCCTTTTTTTTTTCAAGTTGAAAGGAGCCGAAGTATTTGCCCGAGGCAACGGCGGGGGCTAGATTCCGGACCACTCTCAGGACTCATTTGGAGCGAAGTGCAAAAGGATCACCGTCGGCATATTGCCGCCGTTGATGGAGGAACTGAGAAACGTGAAAGAATAGTAATAGGAGAAACGAAGAGGTAAAACGTATTTCAAAGGATAAAAACGTCGCAGTTTTCCCAGCCATTCATAGCATTGACCGATCTTTTCGGCCTCTTCTCACGTCTCATTCATATCTTGCCCTATGAGATTCGATCGTCGATCCCTACCTGCGCCACCGGCGAAGGCACTGGCGCGCCATTCTTCTTTGACGTTCTCTCCGGTATGTATGCGCCAGACTTTTCGAATTCCTTTGCAGAAGCCTCATCGACTACTATCAGTGTCTTATTCGTTTAGTATAACAAATGCATTTGTGTTTCGGAGTTGGTATCTGATGCAATCATTATAGTATATTATTTATCATATTGTATTATTATTATTATTATTATTATTATTATTATTATTATTATTATTATAGTGTTGTCCACGATTGGTATTGTTTCAATAAATATATTATAATTTATATCTTAATAATTAATAATTTTAACAATATTTGTCGTTAATAATATGTAATATACCATACATGCATACCTACATCACGTAGACGATAACAAGGAATGTTCAAAAAAATTCAAGGCAAAATTTGAGTAAAAAATTTTCTTGTAAATTACGCCGAATAACATAGTTTTTTTTCAACAAGTAATTATTCTGACTTCTTATAAAATTATAAAATCGTATTACTCTTCGGCTGTCAAACGCAGCATAGATGGGCTAACGATCTTAATGGCTAGGCAAAACATTGACACCTTGGCGGCGCTCGGAAGACCACCTGGGATGGGGATTCTGAAGGGAAGGCGGGTAGGGATTGTTAAACACAAAATCAGCACGAGAGAAGTGGAAATCCTTATGAGAAAGTAAGTTGGACGAACGATGACAATGAGCTAACAGCGTGCGCAAACACGGCGGCTTGGAACAGAGCCGTACCTGGGCCGATGATCATGTACTTACGCGTTTCCTCTCAAACACCGACGACGTCGACAGCTCCGGAGACACGGCATCGGACACTGATCATGGGAAAAGGCAAATCCCGTTTGGTCAGGTTGAAATATTCGAGCCGAATGCTCGGGCAACACGTGCCAATGATCGAAGAATTGCTTTGTTAAAACACTTGTTCAAAAGCAAATAATAAAATATGCAAAAATAACATAACTAGAAAATTGTTAGAAGCATATTTGTTACACCATTGATTAATACACTTCTTTAGTAAGCTAATTTCGTAGCATTTATTCTTTAAATATAAAATATTTCATGAAGTGATTTAAATTCATCTTTTTTTTAGAGGAAATTGTAGAGGGGAGGACGAAAAAGGCATTGTTAAATTAACAACGACAAGATATCGAACGATCTTTGGTTTAATATGCTACAACAGAACGAGCATTCTGAGGAGAGAGGCTCGTGTCCAGATTACATATTTATACATAAAATTGTAATTTGCAGTTTATTACTATATTAAACTATATTATCAGATCGTTTGTGTACAATACATGAAGCGATCGCACTAGTTAATCCAAATTCAATTTATCTTGTGTCGCGATATATAGAACGCGATTATCCTATTTCTAAAATTTTATCTTTACGGTCCTGCACGATATTTTCTTATTTACAATTATCAGAATCATCTAATTTTGCAATAAATGATAACATTTATAGACCGTATATAGCTTCTCATGCTGATAATTAATCTATGTGTTCCATGCATTTTTTACAATTCATATTGTGATAAAAAGAGACAGAGAAATCAGTTCAAAGTGTTATAAAAATTATCAGATCTATTCTTAAAAAGCAAATTTAATATCAATCGACTCTTGGATTTTCAACACTGCTATATTATTTTCTAAAAAAAACATGTGTTTAGCAAAATTTGTGAAATTTTTGCATGAATAATTCAATCTCTAAAAAAACTACTTATAAAATAATTAATTTATTAGTGCATTCGCTCGCGCGTCATTTTAAAATAATAAATAATAATTTAAGACTGAAAGTAATGAGATAAAAGTTTGAGATAGAAACGTTTAGCTACTATTTGTTCTCTTCTTTTTGCTTTCTCTCTCTCTCTTTCTCTGTCTCTTTTTTCGTCGGAACGGAAGCAAGCGTAGATCGATTCGAAAATAAACGATTAGTCGCCTGAGGGATGTTCTAGGATGCATATCACAGACGCGATGATAAGAAAATAAAAATATATTTTATGCAATGTATGTGTGCGTATAAATAATGATTTACGCATTAAATTGCGTCGATGATACTTCGGACTTGTACATATGATTTATATGTTGCGACTGACGTGGAAATTAAGTATGATAATGCAAATCTCGATGCGTTTTTATTTGCAAATGATCGCACAGTAACTTTCTAGTGTAACCGGAAAGGATGATCACACGACTATGTAAGTACCAAAAAAGTTCTTCTGGTATTAGTTTTGAAGACTGCAAGGGGGTGAAATATGTGTGTATATATACAATATATATGCACACACATATTAAAACACGATTTAGTTGATTTAGAAATTTATAAAAATATTTAAAATGGAGTAGATCATGATATAAAAATATACATCGTACGCGTAAAAAAATATATATTGATTGTCATAAAATAGTATCATGATGGAATCGTAAATCAAATTGTAAATTTGAATTGATGAAGAAAACCTTCATATGTATGATATACCCTGTTGCCAATAGTCTTCAACAGTCTCGCATATTATTAATAAAAAGTCGATGTCTGCATAAAAAAAATTATGTAAAAGAATATTTTTTAAAAGAATAATATCGAGTAAAATATAATACTAGAAGGATCTCATTTGCGCGAGTAAAATAATTGCGATCAAAAGTGCGAAATTAACGAGCCTCGTTAAGTTTCTGATTAGAGTTCTCATACCCTGCGAAGGTACGTCAAGAAGAGAAGCAATAGCAACAGCGCGACGTACGACACACAATGACGTTCATCGCGCGAATGCGTTCTTCTCCTTTTGCACGATGATAATAATAATGAAACCCCGCATACGGGCAAAATAATTGCACGTATGTACAGGATCTTAAATGTGATATAGCCTTCTTTCTTTCATATACACTAGGCACTTTTAAGCTCAACTAGATACTTTAAATACAATTAATCGGAGTGTAAAATCTTTATAAAAATAAAATAAATAATCTGAATAAATATGGATATACTAATATTTTATATATATAATGTTATATATAATATTGTATATACTATATTATATATAAACATATACATATATAAATAGTCAATAAATTATTATATAAGATTGTGTATGGAATATGAATCGCTAGCGAAGAGAGGCCTTTTCAACAGTATTGTGGGATTTTTGTGTGCATAATGTAACACATACGCTCATCCAATCACAAGAGATCTAAATTACTGCGAGGTCCAAAATATTGCGTTTCATTATGAACCTACAGCAAGAGTCTTTTCTATTAGCTACTTTCTTTCTCAACTTATAATCACTTTCTGTTTTATGCACTGAGCATAGAATTCGTAATGTTAGGTTATCATAAGTGTTCATATGTTCAAACTACTACGACAAGCAAAACATTACGTGGATATTCATGCTAAAGGAATCAATTTGAAATTTTTCGTGAAATTTTCGTGTGACAACTCTTACTCTCATCGATCGCCCCAATCTTATGTGTATTATATTTTGTGTAACGATCACTTAGTAGCAGTGTTTGTTACAAATCTTATTCGTATTGACAAGTATCACTAAAAATCTTGAGAGCTTAGCGAAAATTAAGCCAATTAAATTACAGCCGTGTTCAATGTTAATAACATGTCGAAAGAACAATATATCGAGCCTAATGGATATCATGTTCTCAAGTTGTAGATAACCGTGATTGTTATCTCGAGAGTTATCTTACGTTCAACGAAAGTTATTTTACATTCACGTTGAACGATTGAGCCATTGAATCTATATATACCTACTTTCTCGCATATAAAATCATACGCGCGTTTGTAGGGCATCTTCGCGCGAAATCATAGTTTGTGTGGTATGTGAATATGATTGATTATGTGTATGTTGCCGTGAATTGCAACGGCGAAAGTCTACGGACCAACAGCATGGCGCGGTTTTTTAATCTTCGTTTCCTTTTCTTCTTTACTCTGTTCTATCCGGTACCACATAATGTACCATTAAAGAGTGTCGAAGAGGATGATGAGTATGATGAGATATCGGGAACATTGACGACTTCTATCTCAGAGTGATAGAAGTGGACATTATGATGCGGTATATTAGTCGATTCGACAATATCAATCGTTCCTCATCGTCGATATCAACAAATAGCCCGATCCTTGTTGCACACTTTCTTAAAATTGTGTCCTTCCGATGGCATGAAGATGATCCTTTTTGCTCCTTCTATCCTCTTCCCTATGTCACCTCAGGAAAATGGAGCCGTCACTGACTGCGCTAATTTTCCGAGATGAGAGACGCCCTGGTAGCCATTCTTCGACCTTCGCCGTACAGATCTTTAGGATTGCGCATTATAGGCGTAAACGTAGATGCGAAAATACTTGGATCACATACTCGAGACCATTCATATATTCACGGAAAATCAACCAGTCACGCAGGTCACGGAACGTCATATCCGTCATCGTTCGGAAATCAGGCGTCATGACATCTCGAGTGACGTCCGGCCGTCGCGTTACGCTACGCTCTTCTAAAGCAACTTGGATCTCACAAAGAACCTGAGAAAAGAGAAACATTATGATATTAGAAACATATTGTAATATTTGAATAATACGCTTGTGATTAAATTTCTTAGTAAAAAATTAGGAGGCATTAAAGCAAAGTTTGCAAACGTTTTGCAATCTTTAACATCTATGCACTCTAGTTTTATAAATTTAATTCTTACTAATTTAAAGTTGATCGCCGCAAAAATAATATATCTCATAAATACGAAGCTCAAGGTATAAACGTTGTTAATAATTTTCTATAGGTGTTGACTGATTTCTGCAGCGATCTTTCAGAATCTGTGTTCTCGAAGTCAACGATGCACATCAAAAATAACTGAAAAACGCAGGAAACTCCAATAGGAACTTGAGCGCGCCCAAAGCCATTCGCCGGAATGGTCGATAAAATGGCAGTTAGTGACGATCTTTAACGTCTCAACCTTTACGTAAAACGATCGTAAAACTTGGCGAAACGTCTTTTATCGTGCTTGCGGCAACAAAAGGCAGAATAATTCAGGCTAATTGTGCCGATGTTATTGTGAAAGTCGCGCACAGCCGTTCTTTTTTTTTTTATACCGCACGCCAAGAAAGAACGACAGATCGAATACTTATAGCTCAGCATAATTACTTAGGAAGATAACGGATTTGATCCCGAAATCCGTCTAAACTTACCGCTCGAAGTTTCCATTCGGCTTCTGTGAATCTCTGATGATATTTAGGCTGATAGTCTTTTTGGTCCAAAACTACCTGCTCTAAGCCCACCGCATACTTCTGCATATATTCATATGCGTCGACGAGAGCCTTGTTAATCTGAAAATATATAAATCCGAACGCACCATTAATCATCTATTCATAACACATAGATATATAGTAGATATATAAATTATTCATACACGTGTACATGCTACGAAAAAAATATATTTATTTGAAAGAAATATATTTATGATGTATATACGTATGTTTCTAATAAATTGTTATTGTATTGGATTATTAATGCAAATAGGTAAAGTGGCATGATGTTATCAGTAGCGTCACGTACATCTAATGTGTCGAGATGCATCTCATCCAGTTCCTCTCCCAGTTCTTTGGGTATTTCAGATCGTGTAGGCAGCCAAGCGTAATGATTTTTCCTCCACAAATTATGAAGGCTGGCGAAATCCGTCTTGAATGTTTGTCTGATCTGCAAAATCATAGAAGAAAAACGTGGGCACGATTAGATGCGTCGTTTCTTTCAAAAAAGGAGCCGCGGCATCGAAGAAAGATGTTCGGGGCTATCAAGTTTCCTCATCGTCGTCCTCTTAGCGCGTGCAATCTCGCGGAAATTTGAGAAAAATTATTCCGTGTGGGTGTCGCGTTATTGCTACATCGTTCTGCATATCTCTCATATTCGTTGCGCACGGGAATAGATCAAGGTATATAAAGCGATACGTGACAGGCATGTGCAAAAACATGTCGCTGTCATTCTGCTACAGGCTGTAATTGCGTTTATTTAATAGCAAGCCGTTTGCTTCATTAATCAACATTTTTTAAGATAATATATATGTTTTAATGTGATATTGAGCAGTCTTTTGTACAAAAGAATATTGTTAAAAACGGAAGTTATATACGACTTTGCAAGAACGCAACGCGTACAACAACGTTTGGCGATTCTGTAACTTGACAGCGGTGTCTCTCACTGTCACTTTATATTGTCACTTCGCGAAAGGATCACGGACTAGTGCACCGCGCTGCTCTTATTGCATTTCCAGGTATTCGCCAATTGTGCCAGCACTATTTGCCAGCGCAAGTACCGACTCGCTCGCGTTAATTTCTGGCGGCGAAGCGACGCCACTGGATGTCAGCGAGTTTAGTCACCGATTATACGTCGTGCAACACCTCGTATACGATCAGTCTCCCGATATCCCTCGTTCCTAGTACGATGAAAACGCAGCCACCCGTGCGAACTGCCGCGTGAGTAACGCATGGCAGTTCGTGCCGGCTCTCTACGCGGGAGAGCGCGTGCCACAGGCGGCGAC
>QKQZ01006043.1:0-10786 GCA_003595255.1 Solenopsis fugax | reverse complement strand
TCCTTCAAAGCCAATGAAATCTTTCACAACATCGTCCAGACTCTGTCTTCAAGGGACACTAGTGTAGCCTACCTAGACCTATTAACTTCTTCCAAGATGCTGGTCTAAACGAGTGATTGCAATTTCTCCTGTAACTGGCTATAATAACTTAAAAAGTATCGTACGCGTGCTTTTAAGAAAATCAGTGTAACATTTTTCTTTTAACGATAAGTTAACCTATTGGTCTTTAACTTTTATGCAATACGGATCTAAACTATCCCAATATTGCTGTAATAATCGCGTAATTTTATGTTCTGTCTCGTTTTGTAATAAATATACATTATTTATTGACTTAGATGTATTCGTAATTGTCGAATCCATTCCCGACTTAAAAGTGGTTCTCAATCTACGTTTGATATGTATAAATTTAACTTACAAGAAAAATCTCAGAAGTGATACCCATGTTTTTTATAGTCAATTTTTTTGGTGATTTTTGAGGCAAAAAGAGATACGTGCCGCAACGTTTGTCAACATGAGGCTTTATTTTCGAGTTATGAATTTTTAAAAATTCGAAAAATTGAACGTTTACTTCGGCGAATCGAGTTCGCATTTGCAGTTCGGCATTTCTTTTTTCTTTAATACGTGTTTTGTAATTTTTTATTGCATTTAAACGCTGTAATACAATATAATATAACAAATATAACAATTGTCTATAATTACAATATATATACCTACAAACATTCGAAAATTAAAATAATCCTATAAAATCACAAATCTTCCAATCGCACTCACATTTGTCATTTCTAATTTCTTGCGAAAAACATATTTGGTTCAAACGAAACAAAGTGAAGTATTCGACCGATAATGTATAATACAAATTGAATAAGAAAAGCCTTCTACGGTCGTAGCTAGATCTTCGTGCTATGTTTGTTTGTGTGATTTTATATACCCATTCAAACTTAACGAAACTGCGCGCTGATTACTTTTCAGACATAACATAGCCCTAAGTTAAATAAGAATGAGTAATATCACTTTTTATTAAATTAATTTTAATTTAACAAACAACACGAAGATCTAACTACGACCGTAGAAGATTTTTCTTATTCAATTTATATTTGGTTCACATTTGAAAAAACATGCCTTTTCGGAATTAATCCTTAAACACACTATTGGAAATTTTCCTGTAACTTCGATCACTTGCTTTGTGTGAAGACGGAATAAGAAAAAAGATTCGGGCCAGATGGAAAAAAAGTTTAAAATCTCCCCCATCAACCGCTATGATTGACCAACTTCATTGCTTAACTAAAATAAAATGGTAGGGAAGTAAAGTTTTTTAGGAAGGTCTCTCAGACCCCTTAATGCGTTTAATGCGTTTAAGGGTTAATTTCGATGCATACATATTCAACCATGTTTTTGAAAATGTTTGATGAGAACTGTGAGTATGATATATCATTTATTCGACGTGCAAATTGTCGCAAAATTCTGTTTTTCGTGCTTTTACGACATGTATCATCCGAGCCATTGTTCCATATGAAAAATCAATAAATAAAAAAATATGATACAAAATTATTTACAAACAGATTTTGATGTTGAATCACTGTTAATTTGGAAGGTTTGTGATTCTATAAGGTTATTTTAATTTTTGAAGGTTTATAGGTATGTATTATAATATAAGCAATTATAATATTTGTTATATCATTGTATAGCGTTTAAATGGAATAAAAAAGTTACAATACACATTAAAGAAAAAAGAAAAGTGCCACAGCGAATACGAATTCGATTCGCCGAATCGATCGTTCTTCAAATTTTTAAAAATTTATAACTCGAAAATAAAGTCGCATGTTGATAAACACTGCGACACGTATCTTTTTTGCCTCAAGAATCACCAAAAAAATTGGCACTGAAAAACACAGGTATTACTTCTGGGGTTCTCCTTATTAGCTATTTTACCCAATCGCGTGATTCAAGGGATACCCCATCTTACCTCCCCTCTCTTGCCCCACCTTTCCCTAAATTTGATGTTTCCTACTTAAGGTATATATATTTATTTGCCAAATGTGTACTTCTGCATCTGAAACACGGTACATTAGTTAATGCAGTATTCTCACAACCTTAATTTGCTTTTGGTTACATCGCATTGTTTCCCGCTTTTGTAATTTTCGTACTTTTCGCTTGCATTGCACTTTCTTCTCGGTCTTCTTTTCCTTGACGTCCTTGTAGCTGACGCTGTTGATCCAGATTGGAATTGCTGCACATCCTTCTCGGACAGTTCCATAGTTGTAGCTACCTACAGAGCTTTATCAAATTTAAGCTCCCTCATCTCCAACAGTCGAAACTGAGCTCGATGACTAGCCAGCTCAAACCCAAACTGATTTCATAAGACGGTTTTAAGATACACCCCAAAATTGCAATAAACACTTAATTTATGCAAAGCGGATACGAAATCCTTTCTCCTTCTTGCTTCTTACGCTGATAGAAGCGCAAGTTTTTCTATCTCCAGTAGCTCTAGAGCGTAGAATTCAGCCAAGCTGCTAATTAACATATCAAAGTTGAGAGTATACCGATTTGTCGGTGCCAATCTGTTACAGATGATGTCGAAAGTCGTCGGTTCAATGAAATGTAACAAGTACATGACTCTCTAATTATCCGACACTTTGAACATCTTCACAGTGGCCGTAAATCTTTGTAACCACTTTTTCCAATCTGTGGTGGTCGGATTTAATATCGATATTGAATCTCACGTGTAAAACTACTTTTATCATTGTCTTCGTGTCTCTCACAACGTAGAATGCCGACTATGATTCAAATCGTCACTGTAAGCTCAGTCTTTGAATATGTATATCAAACTCGATATTCATTGAAACTCCCCTTCTTGTAATAATGGCCGATGCACGGGTATTGTGGATTCTGAGTTCGTCCTTACTCGATCAGGAAGGATTCCATGCTCCTCTCCAATTTTCTGTTATGTATTAGGTCAGAAAAATCATTCTCCGGAAAGTACTCAAAATATATATTTTATTAGGTATAAATTGTTGCGTGCCGGACAATGTGTGTTCGTCCGTCGCTAGAGGGGAGGAAAGAGAGAGAAAGAACACATGCTGTCTACATAAAAACAAAGAAAATCTCTTTAACGTCTTACTAATGCCTTCTTTTCGGAAAGTAACTAATTCTTAAAATTTTTAATCGTGATCAGAGAGAAACCTGAAAGCGGCCCGGTTATTTCGTGGGACCTTTAAAATCCCAGTACACTAGCGCCAGGACATTTATTTTCGAAATTGGTACATAGCACATCTATTTTACAACATTGCCGATAAAAATGGTTCAAGTCTATGCTAAAATCATATGGTGGAGGTAAAAAATAGTCCCACGAAAAAAGCGGGATAGCCGCTCTCTGATGTAACTTACAAAGACATAAACTATATAACATTTAGTTATAATTATTATAAAATAATACCGTCTTTCTTTTTAAGACGAATTCGATCCGAACTTCGAAGCTCGTTTGGTAGTACCAGAAGAGGGCAATCTTTTTGGCGAAAAGTACGACGTTCTTGAAGAATTAGGAAAGGGCCGATATGGTATAGTCAGAAAAGTCATCGAACGATCGACAGGCATGAATTTTGCTGCTAAGTTTGTTAAAATAATCAAAACAAAAATTCGCGAACAAGTTCGTGAAGAAATTAAGATTATGAACACATTAAGGCATCCTAAGTTGCTGCTACTAGCTGCTGCCTATGAAAATCCTCGTGAAACAGTGCTAATCATGGAATAGTAAGTACATCTAATATTATTCCTTACATTAATTATTAAAATATTAAATTTCGCGATAATATTATATCAATAAACACCGAATATAACCTCGCTATAATATTATATAACATACACGTATGTTATATGTATATATATATATAAAACATACGTGTATGTTATAGCATAGTGTACCTATAGCATTATATTTAAGTTAAGCATAATATTTGGTGTTTGTTAATATAATATTTAAATTCTTTTTTAGCATTTCAGGTGGAGAATTATTCGAGAGAGTAGTAGCCGACGATTTTACTTTAACTGAAAGGGACAGTATTCTCTTTATGAGACAAATATGCCAGGGAATCGAGTATATGCATCAAAATAAAATCGTACATCTAGATTTGAAAGTACATTTTTTACAAATAATAGTTAATTGATAATTTGATACATGAATTAAATAATATTTTTGTTTTATCTCACAGCCGGAAAATATAATGTGCTGTACGCGAACTTCTCATCGGATTAAATTGATTGATTTTGGATTAGCTCGAATTTTAAAGTCTGATACACCGATCAGAGTACTTTTTGGAACACCGGAATTTATTCCACCGGAAATTATAAATTACGAACCCATCGGCACTGAATCAGATATGTGGAGCATTGGTGTAATTTGTTACGTTCTGTAAGTGTTAATTATTTTTAAGCAATTATTTTAAATAATACATCTAATTAATTAATTGATTATGATGCGTAGATTGACTGGCTTATCGCCATTTATGGGAGACAACGATATCGAGACATTTGCTAATATCACACGAGCAGATTATGATTTAGAAGACAAAGCTTTCGATGCCATTTCAAACGACGCTAAAAACTTTATTAGCGGTTTACTTATTAAACGAAAAGAGTACGTTTTTACGTATTTTTTTCTTATTTTATAAGAGTATTAGTTTAATATCACATACTTAAATTATATGTAAATTTTTTGTTCCTATGTATTCCTTGGCTCAGTTTACGAATGTCGGTCATGCAGTGCTTGGAACATCCGTGGATGATACAACAAGCTACGACTATGAGTAGAGTAGTCTTGCCGACAGAAAAGCTAAAGAAATTTATCATACGGAGGAAATGGCAGGTATATATCGATGGATTTTATTGAAAATTATGTTATCATTGTTTTGAAAATAAAAAGGAAGATGTAATACAAATTTCATAGAGAGTGAAGTAACTTTTGAATTAAAAAATACTTGGGACAGCATGTTTCATTAGAAATGAAATATCAAGACAAGATTTAATTGATGTTTAATCATGATATGTTTTATGTTGAATGTTAGTTTTTCTTTATTAATCTAATAATTTATCATAACTTTTCGTAGTTAGAATTTGTTTTTCAAATAACCTTAGCCCACATTTAATCTTCAGAGTGCATGCGTTGTGCTATTTGTTTGAATAGAAAACAGGAAATGCCATTCGCGCATTGGGGAGAATGGTAACTCTTTCGGCGCATAGTAAACATAGTTCCACAACAACAGTGGTATCGTCGCCTACGCTTGAACAACAATTTGATAGCACCGAAATGAAATATTCCGATGAAATTAAATCAATCTCTACTGCTGTCAATAAAGATACAGAAAATGTGGAAACAAGCATGGAAAAGAATTCTGCTAAAGCAAAATCACAAACAAATTTAAATTCCACATGTGTGAAGGAGGTAAACGTAATGCAAAAAACGTTGACGAAAAACGAAAATAGCTTAAACGATCTTTCAAAGCAGATAACTACTAAAAATGAGATGCTTAAATTAATACCAAAGACAGCAAACATTCCACAAAACGTCACAGCGTATTTAGGGACTTTAGCAGAAAAGAAAGGAAATAAGAAAAGCGATAAAGAAGTAATCGATAAATCTTCTGAAATAGAACACATTCCTAAATCTCAAACATTACCTAGGATGTTTCGAGGTGATTCGCGCGATTCCGGAATAAGTGATTGCGGTTCGAGCTTGGTGACTCCTTCAATCCAAGTAGAATTGGGAATAGTATCCACTATTGAGGAAGAAATAGATCATGAGGGTCACAATCAAGAAAGTAAACAAATATTGAAAAATGAAGATAATCGGCGAAGTTCAACGGCAGAAATCTTAGTAAATTTAGTGCAAAGCAAGAAAACTTTTCCTTACGATGCGGAAATTATTGCGGACGATGACAAGGTAGCTACAAAACATAGCGTGACTAAAGCTTCGTGTGAAACTAATTTTATGCAAAAAGGTGTGTATGTTATTGAATTTATTTTGATGAAAATGTTTTTAGAATTTTTCTCATATAATTTTTCATATTTTAAATTTATAGAGATTTCTGAAAAGAGGAAAGTCGCCAAAATTAGCACCCCATTTTGTTTTTGGATAATATTTCTTAAACAAGAGTTAAAAATAAAATTTTGAAAACATCAATACAAATTATAAAGTGTCTTCTATCAAATGGCACTTTTTATAATACAATTTAGTAAAAGTACATATTAGAGGAGCAGTCTCTGACGACCTTGACCTTGATATATATTATCAAGGAAAGGGTCCTGAGTGATTTACAAAAGGTTTTAAGTAATACTCACTCCTTATTAAAAAAATATTTACAAATAAAGTTTGAAAAATAGTTATGAAAGAACAACGCATATCTTCCTATTTATAGACTTTCCACGCTTGTAGTAAATGGTCACACAAAGCAAGGTCCACCTCACCACTCCCTTGTCTCGCGAGCTAAACGAGGTCTATAATTGTTCTGTTCCACATGGGTTTGCGACTTTCCACGAGAAGCGAGGTCCACCCCACCCTCCCTGCCACGCGAGCGAAACGAGGTCTACAGATATACTGTTCCATGGTGTAAAAATACAAGGTGAAACGCTGCGCATAATGGCGGCTCAACTTATCAAAAACCAATCAAAAATTTGTCCCAAAATTAGCACGAAATTCAAACACAGTATTACTTACCTTTTTTTTATCAATTTTACGACGTGTTAAACTGATAGCTTAAAGTTTTTTTCCTTTTTACTTTAATGGCCAAATGGATTTCCCAAGAATTGAATAATTTCACTTATTCAACACAGATTTTTCTCAGTTCAATCGTTCAACCATGTGCCATATGCATGAATTTAACTGAATTTAACTAACTTAACTGCAGCCTGGGGCAAACATCTGATTGGTCAAAGCTCCCACCATTACTTTCGACAACTGCGCATCCACGGGAACGTATCACCTTGTATTTTTACACCATGTACTGTTCCACATGGGTTTGCGACTTTCCACAGTGGAGTGTATCTTGCTTTGCATAGAAAATCGCAAACCCATGTGGAACAATACATCTGTAGAACTCGTTTTGTTCGCGAGGACAGGGGGGTGGGGTGGATCTCGCTTCGCGTGGAAAGTCGCAAACCTATGTGGAACGGAACAATTATAGATCTCGTTTCGCTCGCGAGGCAGGGGGGAGTGGGGTGGACCTCCCTTCGATTGGAAAGTCGCAAAACTTTATTCGTAAATATTTTTTTAATAAGGATTGAGCATTACTTAAAACCTTTTGTAAGTCACTTAGGACCCTTTCCTTGATAGCATATGTTAAGGTCAAGGTCGTCAGAGGCTGCTCCCCTAATATGTACTTTTACCTACTATTTCGTATTTTGTAATAATTTTTGCAACATGAACCAAAAAGAGTGTCTGAGAAATTGAGCTCCAAAACTGGCATCCTATAGGCAGTAATAACAGAATTCAGACATGACCCAGTTGTGGAAGAATTAACTATATATGAAATAAATTGATAAACAAAGTAATAAAATATGTTTTTAAATAAGGTGAATCCTATAGCGCTTTCGAGTATAGTAGGTTCTAACCCGGCTCATGGCGGATTAATGACGTCACATGCTCTATTTTAAGTTTGATAGGTCTTTTGCAATAAATCGGCACGATTGATTGATTACAAGTCTTTAATGTTGAAGAACAATATAGGCGCTAGATAAGATAAAACGGAAGTGGTGCGTTGCGCCTGCATGCACAAGAACGAACGAACGTGAATTATACGCAACATAGAAAGTTAACTGGAAATGCAAAAATAAAACCAATAAAAATAATACCCCTAGATCACTGGTGTTTGATTACACTAGGAATATTTGCTCTAACAAAGTTCTCATTGGATGATTCCATATGGCGTCATTAATCTACACCGATCTGTACTCAATAATAAACAGAATTAAGAGGTTACATAATAATAATTATTCCACATGTCCTCATACAGAATTCCTATTCCTTGAAGTGAACACAATAAAATCGTTGTGCAGTGTAAAGCGGATCCCATCTCTGTGACAACAGACCATAGGTTTGATAACTAAAGCGCTTTCGAATGCAGTGTGTTTTAAACCCAACCCAAGTAGGTTTAATGATGTCATATGTTAGAATCATTCAATTAGAATTCTAATTGAATGATTCTAGCATATGGCGTCATTAAACCTACTTGGGTTGGGTTTAAAACCCACTGCACTCGAAAGCGCTACTAATGATTGTCCCAAACATGAAGGACTGGAGAGAGCATTGCGGTGGTAGGGGTATAATCCTAATAGGTAGTCCAAGATAGCCGCTACCGGAAATAAACTGTAGGAGGTTAATTCAAATCGAATTTCAGCGATTATTGTATCGTAATAATTTTCTTTTAGAGTATCATAAATAAATATTAAAAAACTTATTCGGAGTTATGAAAACTACGTCTCTTTGAGACAATGTAGCAAAATCACACTTTTTGCATAAAACTTGCACTACATCAAATAAAGTTCGCTGCCACCAGTCATAGGAAGCACGTTACTCTGAGTGTTGCACTAGTGAGTGGAAGTGCAGCCAAGGAAAAATGTTACAAAACAAGATTTGGTAGGCGCGTTCCATTTAACGCTCGTAAGCATTATTTGTCTTTGTTTAATATTTAGCAAACAACAAAAATGAAATGATTCCATGAGCGTTACAAGCATTGAGTGGAACATGCCCAATGTATATCGACTGCAACGCTATTTACGGCAGAAAGTGCGTTATAGGTCGTCTCTCATGATGCACTTCCGATTACAAAATTTATACCCCCACCACCGCAATGCTCTCTCCAGTCCTCCATGGTCCCAATGTTTTACCATAACAGATGACTAACCGTCTGCAATTTTAACATTCAGGCTGTATGTGTGTATACATGTACATACACCCACGGTCATCGATTCTGTCCCTGGGTAAATTTCATAAACTGAGAAGTCACCATCTTTCTAAATACTCACAATTCATGATTAACGCAACGACCAATAAGTTCTAATCTTTAGGTTAATCATGAAGAGCGAGTATGTAGAAAGATGGTAACTTCTCAGTTTGTGAAATTTCCCGAGGGACAGAATCGATGACCGTGGGTGTACATACACACATTCAGGGTGAATATTACAGTTGCAGTCGATAAGTCATCTCTTATGGTGAAACATTGAGATAACCATAAAAATTCACCCTGTATATTGAACAACAAAGTTTATGAAATCAAAAGGCAAGAATTGAAACAAAATCGCTGTGCATCGTAAACGGAGAAAGCACAGAGAACTGCACCAATTCTTCGTCTAAAACTATGATTCTAGAGCATCGAGTCCCTTCTATCACCTATTTGTTTAAAAAAAGGTCACAAGACAGGTAACCCAACTAAAAATAATAATGAAATTGACGTTGACTCAACGTCGAAATTAAATCGTCTTCAATTCTGTTATCATTTTTGGTTGGAAGGTAACCGATTTTACAATTATAAGCAGATGTTACTTGGTGCTTAATGTTTCAGATCCACATATGCAATCGAAGGATTAATGCTTTCTTTATACATTTCGATTTATACATGATTATGATTTAATGACTAACAACAGTTTACTTTTATTAGACAGCTTTCTTTTTAATCGTCATTCAAATACAACGGCCAACATGAAGTGCAACATTGAAGGTTTATACCTTTTATAGCGCTTTCAAGTGCTAATCATTCAATTAGAACTTAAAATAGAGCATGTAACATCATTAATCTCGACTCTGGTTTTAACCCAACCAAAGTCGAGGTTAATGATGTTACATGCTCTATTTTAAGTTCTAATTGAATGATTCTAGCATATGGCGTCATTAAACCTACTTGGGGTTAAAACACACTGCATTCGAAAACGCTATTAGTTAAAAAACCTATGGTCTGTTGTCACAGAGATGGGATCCTTTACACTGCACAACGATTTTATTGTGTTCACTTCAAGGAATAGGAATTCTGTATGAGGACACGTGGAATAATTACTATTACGTAACCTCTTAATTCTGTTTATTATTGAGTACAGATCGATGTAGATTAACTGACTTCTAGGCTGCGTTCCGAATTACGCATGAAACGCGTAGACTGCAATACTGATGCGCAACGCTTCGAAATCGGTTCGTTTTTTCAATGACCCCATAAAGCGCATGAACGCTTGAGAATTTCGGAACGATTTCCTGAGCAACTTGTGCGCTGCGTGGATTGCAGTGGGCTGAGTGCTAATGTTAAAAATGGAACAAAACGTTAAGAAATAATAATAGTAATTATAATAATAAAGTATAATAAATAATAAAATAAATAATATTAAAGTAAATAATATTATTTACTTCTCATATAATATTCAGATAATATATATTATCACAAGTAGACATATAACTATAGTTTTAAAGGCTTGGGAAAAAACCCGTTTTTTTTCAATTTTTCCGCGGATTTTTTCGGTTTTTTTCTTAGGGATAGAAANGTACCTCATCAGTATCAAAGTTACCTATTTTACGATATGATTTCTTAACTCTAGCTCGCCACACTTATTTTCGAGTCCGTAGTTTGCCATACTTCTATTCGTGAGACAGCTCGACTTTTCATCTTGTCACTTTCATTCTAATTAATATTTTAAAACTTGTATTGCAAAAATTAAAAAATACATAAACTAAATATCATGCTCATAAGATAACAGCAGGTCGAGAGAATGATTTGAAATAATTAAATTTATAACAATGTACAGGAAGAAGTAAACT
>QKQZ01006041.1:0-44332 GCA_003595255.1 Solenopsis fugax | reverse complement strand
CTTAACTATATATTATAATTATATTAACAAAATTTCTATGGTTGTCCCCTTATAGTTGTCACCACTACAACTTTTTTCTCAGTGCAGATTCCAAGAAATCTTCATGCAAGAGTCACCGTCAAGAACGCAAGATTGTCCTACGGAAATCCCAGATAATTATCGCGCGCCGCGCGCCGGATCCATTTCCGGTTGATGAGCCAATTGATCCAGCAATCCTATCATCGATCTGTCAACGCGCGCGACAGGTCTGTCGCGCGCGCGTGTCACGCGACAAGCGACGTACATACGCGGAAATCGCGTCGCGCCGTAAATCTCCTCGCTCGCCCACCTCTCGTCATCGTCGCGTTCGCGTCGCCACGGCGGTGACGCGTTCGTTTCGTGCGGCCAATTNCGCCACGGCGGTGACGCGTTCGTTTCGTGCGGCCAATTTCCCCGTTGCAACTTTCTTCGCGAACGGCGGCGTACGCGTGGCCGCTCCTCGCCTTCGTTCCGCCGGATAGTCGCAGCCGCGTATCAAAGTCCCGATCGATCGGCCACGTCGTCGAGTCCGTCGTCGCGAGCAACGGCCGTCACGCGTTTAGCTTCGCGTTTCGGGAGTTTCTCCCACGACGCCCACCTTCGCCTCGAGATCGATGATCGAGAGGACGTTCGCGGCAAAGGTCGCGATTGCGCGTGTGATCGATCGCACGCCCGGAGCGATCGCGGGTAGCACCATCACGAGTGGTGAACGTCATCGGTGAACCGCTGCGACAGTTTCACGGATGTGTGTATCTTGCGGTTTTTGGGTCGGCGGAATCGAGAATTGCTGCCTACGGGAAGGAAGCGGAGTCTCCGTGGGACGAAGGTAGACGAAATTGCGAGGTAGACGTGAATTATTTAACAATCTTTCGAAGAGAAATAATCTGTGAAGTTAATTACGGCTCTACAGTCTGCCGGTGTAACAATAATGGCACAATGCCGTGTAATAAACGCGCATCTGCGCACCTTTAGCTTCGCAGCAGATATCATTTACGAAATCTGCATTAATTCCAGCTCTGTGACGTTGATTTAAATCCAATTTCACAAGGCACACTTTATTTCATACTTCATTTATATATTCTAATTTATTCGTGTATTTTTCATTTTTCATCGGCCGATTAGACAAACAAACCAGTTGGAGAACAAGTTGTTTTTACTGACTCGTAGGATGAGTGAAAATTAGAAATCTGCGCGCGGCCATCGCGAATAAATTGCTTGGTTCCGCAAAAAAAAAAAATTCAGGTTGCACGAGCCGAGTTAATCAAACATGAAATTTAGCCGCGTCTTGTACCGTAATGCATATTTATCGCGCGGAATATTGCAATTTTATTGTTAATTAAGAAAAATCTTGGCAAACGTGGCAAGAGAGACATAAGTCGGTTTTTTTTAATGATACCTCAGTCCAGTTTTATTCGTAACCTTCAATTCACACACTAATAAATTTCTTGCTCTAAGCGGTTTTAGTGCGTATGCGGCATAAATTAGTTTTTTTGAGACGAGTTCGCGAAAGTCAACGTCCATGTGCGTTTGACTCTCATCTTTTCGCAATTCGTGTTCGTGAGGCTTTGAATAGCTATTCTTAGAACAGCTTGAAATTTTTGTTGCACTCTTCTGCCAGTAAAACACGCAAGACGGTCACAAAGTTAAATGCCCGCGGTTTAGTGGGCAAACAGTTACAACATATTATATTAGCATTGCTTCTGAAAATATGTACATTATCGAACATTGTCGAACACGCGCGTTTACGTTTACATGGCGCAAGTTATATTCTTTCTCATTCGCATGCGGTGTCACTAGAATGTTCGATGTAATGTTTAATATGCATCTAACGCTATCGTAATCGTATCCTGAATCTCACAGATACGAGAATAAATATTAATTACGCAGATAGAAAAAAAAATTGTTCACACAAGGATACTGCTATTATCTCCTTTTATCTCTCGACAATCGTCCTCGCTCGAGCCTTTTTTCTATAGAATTCTGTCACGGTGAGTTATTGAGATAAATTTCTAGAAATAAATTTTCAGAGAAGAAGGGATCGCACGCAGCGATATTCCCGATTCGCGCTTCCGGCAAGGCGTTGATGTGAAGAATAATTATTAATCCAGTTTTTGGGAATGAGTCCACACACGCGGTGTGTTACGTAAGCCGGACTTTACCTGGCTCGCCGGGTGCGCGTGGGATTTTCTGCTCCCTTTTTACTTCCCGCCTGCAGAAGAATTACCGAGGTGTATTACTCTCTCTTCCATTGGAAAGTCCACTTGATGTTTCTTCAATTGCGGTTGAGATGCCGTAATTGTCTGGGCGCCTGTTCGCCGCGTGGCGCCACTTCACGACTGCGGCAGTCTGACCACAGAATTGTCTTACTACTTAAACGCTAACTTAAAGCTCTTTGGCATATTCGAAATAATTGATTTTGATCGAACCCTCAGACGCTCAAATTCCTGGAAATATTACAGAAAATTATTCAGTGTTTTGATCTTGATTATTTATCAAATCCTGATATCCGTGTATTTATCAAATAAACAATATTTTATTAATCTATTCTATTAATCTAATAAATTGTTAATAAAAATTGGAGTAATTTTTATTTAAATTAATTATAATACAGAAAATTTTAATACAGAAGGAAGTGATATTATTAGCCCGTGTAGGTATTATGGCTATTCATAATGTTTTCGTTATTAAATGTTGAATTTTAATAATTATTTATGGAATCATTTATTTAGTAGAGAGAGAGAGAGAGAGAGAGAGAGAGAGAGAGAACCCATCGTTATGCATTATTAATAGACAATACACAATAGCCGACATTTGTTACAAGGCATTTTTATTTTTGAGTATTTTAAAACTCTTCCAAGATATTATTTTAGTATTAAATTACATATATTACTTTTTCATTTTTGGATATATTGTCACACACACACACCAATATAGGTACACTTTAATGGTTTTTCTTTTTTTTTTGTTTTTATATTTAATATTTTTTATTTAAATATTTTTGAGTGCTTTTTTACTATTTAATATTTTTTGTGGCTGTACATATACCGAGTTTTGTAGAGTTGAACAACTTTGCTAATGTAGTCGCTTGAACGTATTAATGCCTCAACAAACCTAATACAGCCTTTTTTCAATAAAATTATGTCGAAGAAGTTATTCAATAAATTTATTGTAGTTCTACTACTAATCTATAGTTTATTACATGTATAAATTCAGTATTGCAGTATATGTAAAAGAGTTTTGTGTACATACATATATTTGTTTACGTATATATTTTACAATATTTTCTCTTTATTTTGAATAAATATATAATTTTATAACTAATCGTATTTTGTTTAAAGAAAATTTCTGTGGGGTGAGGAAGAAGGTATATTATCATTCCTGTTTTATTTCGACCTATTATGTATCGTCGTTACATTTTTATAAGTAATGTCTTAATAAATATTTCATAACGTTAATATAGAATCAATTAAACAACACACTGACAAATGTAATCACTAAATTTTAAATTTTAAATATTGATTGTTAACAAAATTATTATACAAAATGTAAATGGGAGGCTGTATTATCTTCTTCTCTATAATAAATTTAATAAAAATTTCATTATAAATTAATCTAATAAATTTTTAATAAAAAGTCTTTTAAAAGATTCACATTGCGTTCTTACGTATTTATAAAGACCTGATTCATCATCATATAGCACATGTAAATGACGATTTTAAATGGCAATGAAAAAAATCTATTGAGCAATTGCCTTAAAAAAAAGACTATCAATATACAACCTGTGTATAGAATAGTTTATTCACGGTTTAATTCACGGTTGGTATGTTATAAATGCAATCCTAATTTATTCTAATAGTATATATCTCCAAATTCGTCCCTAATGTTTTCTTCAACAAATTAATTAAGTTTATGCATGGAATTCTAAATTTATCTTGTCCTGTTATCCATTAATCATTGTATTGCGGTGAGAAAATAGCAAAGATATTGGTACATTAGATATTGTCAGTCTATATAACCATAATTGAGTTTAAAGTGTCGGAAACAACGCAACTGTAAAATACATAACTGCGAGATTTATTGAATCTAATTTAATAGTTTTTATTCCTTTGAAAGGTTAAGCGTCAATTGGCTTAATTATTGTTGCAAATTACACATATACCATACGGATAAATCTATGATCCCTATTTAGAAAAGGGAAAGATATAGTATTCAGAACATTTGTTTGTCAATCTATTTTTAATATCCATATTAGACAAGATTATTGTATCTTTTTCCTTCTACACACGATGAAAAAGAGGAAATATCCGTAACAAACACGAAGGACGTTCAATGATTAATTTTAATTAATTATTACATGCTGCGTTTTTCGAAGCGCATTTGAAATTGAAACGTTACGTTTTATATTATGGTCAAGGCGAAAGGAAAGTTCATCATGATTAACTCTTAGGATCAAATCAGTGAACACGGTAATTACAAATTAAATCCATTGCGTATAATGATAATTATAGATTGTAGAGATAGAAATAATTAATACGATGTTAAATTAAGTTAAGTGAGATTTCCTTCCGTTGTTTCAGTTTCCCAATTGCTTTTGGCAGATTATTAAATGTTACAACGCAATGTAAATATCGTAATGCATCATCTCTCTTATTCGTGGTTTCTAGCACAAAGGCGTGCCACACGTAATTTTTTTTACATGGAAGATAACGAAGATAAATAGTTCAATTTTAGAAAGAGATTTATTTCTTACGTAAACTAAGAGTCACCAATTTTGCATGAGACAATTTCAAAATAACTTGAGAAAGTTTGAATGTAAATCTTCAAGCTTTAAAATCACGCAATAATAGTGCTAATATTACGCATGCAAATTCTCGTAGATATTCGCACAACTGAATAGAAATAGAAAGGTAATTTTAGAGTCGGTTATTTTTAAAGTTATTATCTTAAACCGTGTATTACCGGTTATATTATGCATTCTATTGATTTACATAGCATCTGTACAGCAGTTGAAGTAGAACAATAAAAGTTATGTAATATTCCCATATTTACTTAATACTTCATACTTCTCTTCTTTTATTACTTTGGAGAAAGAGATGATAATCAGAGAAATTAATGATATCGTAATTTATGATTTCTCAGACTTTATTGTTGCTTATGCGCAAAGCGTGACTGGAATTGGTCACTAAATTATCGTCTCTCATTAGCATAACAAGAGAAATATGTGAAAGTGGGCCATTTTGCAACTGATAATCACATCAAGACTTACGACTCTGTTTAAACAATGATTATGTCAACATCATTAAACTCGTAACGTTAAATTGTAATTATTTATTTCATTCCTGTGTCGTTACAAATCCTACTTAATATGTTATTAATTTAAAAGCAACGATGTTAAAACTCAGGAAATTTATTAACTTTTACTTGAATTTATTATTTATTAGATGAATAATGTGTCTGTTTGTCTTGAAAGCAATTTACTCATAGAAATAGGTTCATTAATGTCCATTTTCACCAATGTAAATTAACTTTGATCTCGGTTTAATTTACTCTCTAGTCTTTTCTAGTCGTAAATATTATAAAAAGATAAAAAGTAAGTTAAACTGAGATCAAAATTAATAAACATTGATGGAAATGGACATAAATCTAATTGCTCCTTTAACTACGCGTTTTATATTGAAATGATAAATTTTGACACACACATGAAAGTTAAAAATAACAATGTAATATAATTCTTTAATAACTACATAATAACTTCTAAAAATGTTACTTAACTAAAGGAATAGGTTTAAATTTTATTATTTAATATTTAACAACGATAAAAATTGGTCTCTTCCGTCGTCAAGCGTCGGTAATTTCTGAGCTTACGACTGTGTAATTCGGCACTTGGCAAGCTGTGAAGTGTCAGCCAAGCGAGGAAGACAAAAGTGAAGGAGGAGGGTGGTCTCATTGGCGAGCGCTTTGGATGATGTCGGGCTGCTGCTGAGCGGTTTCGCGAATGGAGTGAATTGGAGGGCGCCCCACCTGCGGGAGGCGAGGCTCGCGCGGTGCACGATTCTCGATTCTCGAAGGGGCACACATGCTCGCCTTCGTTTCCCCTTCGGCTCCGTAAGACATCGGGACCTCCTTCACCGTGGTCCTCAAACGAGCCTCGCACTCCGTCAGGTACACAACTCACGCATTCGCTCGCTCGTACGCACTCGCCGCGCCGGCACTCCGTAAGTCCACACGCTAATCCCTTCTGTATGTATGTTCTGCTTTGACTGCCACGTGACTGACTAGCTCACCTCGTTGATTTTCCTATTCTATTCGGAGAAAGAATCCGTTCGATTTGAGCAAATTGACATAAATCGAACACGTGTTGAGTGGAACTATTTTTTTTTTCTTCTATCCTCACATATCTTCTCTCTTTTGCTACATACTTAGCAGTTATTTTACGGACTGATCACATAAATTACAGCGTATTATTCGACCGATCATTTCACGCTTCTAATTTGACAGTAAGATTGAAAGAGCTGCTTATTATTGACAAGCTAATCACTTTGACTCGTATTGATAAAAGTGAGATGAGAATATGAACCGTTGTGTTTTGAAATTGTGACATATTATTTGGCTAATTATTTTACGTTTATAACAGCTTATAACAGCTAATTGACCGTTGCTTATCAAACGCTTTTTAATAAATTCTTTTTATTTCTCACGTTTTTTAAATAATTGTTTCTTATTTCTTGCAATTTCTTTTCTCTGTTATTGCAAACGTGAATCTTCTTTAATATTATTATATTTTGAGCAAGTTAAGGAGACCTATCAAAAATAAAAAATTTGATTTATATACATCAAGTTTAACACAGTTTATCTAATTTTCTTCTTTTCACTGATTGCACAAAATTATTATCACTAATTATTGCTCAATTGTTATCACTATTGCTACCACTGTTGTTATCACTGTTGTTATCATTATTCTTTACATAGTTGGGTCAGTCTGGCTAAAAATCAGTTATTAAATTCTTCCGAACTCGCTGGGGCACCCTTTCACTCGAACATTCAAGAATTACTTTCGACTTTAATACTACTGGGAATCCTATCACCTTGTCATACAACTTTTTATTCATGCAGACTGAATCGCTACACGTGGACTGAGCGAAGGAGACACAATGTGGGTGTCGTACGCGTTCTATGGACTGTTTTTGGCCATCGCCATTGTCAATTGCAGTCCTGTCGACAAGAGAGATGTCCAGGAAGACGACCTCACTCCGCTAAATGAAGTAAGTCCCTTACTTTTCCCAATCAAAGTGTCGAAGCGAAATGCTACACATTAAATGCTCTGTGACTTCTAGTCGCGTGTACGTGTCAAGAAAGTAATCGGAAGGACGAAATTACTTCAAATCTTATTTAGAAAGTAAAGAGAATATGAAATGGAAGGAGAGCCGCGATCACGCGCCTCGCTTTAATGAAGCGATTTGAATGCTGAAGTACTTGCGGAAAGCTATTGTCGATCTCTTACGTCGAGAGCGGAGTTTTACGATGCCATAGCACCGCGCGTCCTTAGACGTACTTGAGAAATTGAGACCTCGCGAAAAAGCGCGTGTTTAATCGCGAATTTACCGATTTATACGCGGTTTAACGAGCGACGCGTTTGCCTTCCCGAAATGTAAGCCGACATCACAGGAATTCGACGATCATTACGTTGCGCGATGTTACGTCCTTCCTTTCCCTCCTAAGCGCAACGCATCGCATCGCATCGCATTAAATGCCTGTATACCTTCACTCGACCTAGAACGAACGCCTCGGAACACATTACGCAGAGAAACAAAAATAAAAATTTAACGTTTGGTAACGTGAGTGAAAGCAAACGTCGCAAAAATTGGCAATTGGATAATTCCGCGTTAACTGATTAGGAAGTACGTAATCGATACGAGAGGTATCTGGGTCAGCACCGAATCTCGTAGCTTATATAAATATTTATCTTGTAGATATTAATTCACAGGGGAAAGTATACACAGTTTTACACATCGCGGCTTTCTTTTCCTTCTTCTTGGTAAAACCTAACTAATTTAAAAAATAATATTCGAAATTTTGGAAAAGAATTTTTATGCTTACACATTGATATTTAATCCGAGTCGGTTAAGTAACCAAGATCGTCGTGAGAAGACAATTTATTCGTGATTGTAAAAGGAGGAAGAGAGGAAGTCCAAAGGAAGATATCCCATTGACTGGACGTATTACGTTAGCTAAGCGTGCTGTAAATGACGCGGTAAAGTTATAATATCGTAATGAGAGAAAAGGGAGACAGAGAACGAGGGGGTATACGAAAAAGAGAGAAACGTGATCTCGGGGAACAAGTCAAGAGTGAAAGTAACCGGCGCTACCTGTACGAGTTCGTACACACTAGAAACGGATGTACGCGCGCGTAATGAAATTTCCTTGACACGATGATGCACGCGCATCGGTCAACGGGTAACGCGATGCCGCGATCGTTATCGCCGCTCGTGATCACGCGTTAATGTAATCGCGGGTACGATTCCCCCCGCGCAATATCGGCCTCGTTCACTCAGAAGGAAAGCAGCGTTGCGTAATTGGTTGCATGTACGAAATTACAGCTTTAGAAAACGATATAAACATCGCGCGGAGCACGATTGTTGTTTTCAATTTTTCGCCAATGTAGATACTCCGCGCAGATCCGTACAATAGGTTGATAGTATCGACACAGCGAAACACGTAATACTTGACTAACGCTGATAATAACGCAATGAGATTTGGATAAAATACGGGACGAAGAGTACTTTTTCCTGCAATAACGCGTTTCACTATCGATCTCTTTCCTCTCTTAATTAGAAATCCAGATAATCAAGCGCGATACAGCGTATTGAGCAAACTAATGTATTGCATGCGTTATACATTTGCTGTACATTTCTTATACATTTGATGGCATCGACATAGATGCATTACGAATGCAGCAACATGGCTGCTTACGCGGCATACGATCAGTTGAAGAAATTTTAAGAACAAACGGTTAGCAATACTAATGCTGTTACGCTGTTAGCAATCTGACAGCAACCTCTTTGCGAGTAACAAATTGATGTTGACATGTTGCCATTTATTTATAATGCCATTGTTAGAATTGGAATTCACCTGAGTGCAATCCAACAGACATAATGTTGTTTCACCTTGTCTCGAGTTTCGAAATAAGTTACCGCACGATTGTTGGCTACATGACAGCAAACCACTCACTGGCTATCCGGGAACTTTAGCTTTAATCGTTATTTTATACTGTCGCTCATAATTGCACAATCTTAAGGAAGCTTAATTTTATGACCTGCACAGGTCTTAGTAGTCGAAGCTGATGATGCGGCCGATGACGAAAGAGGCGATAGGGACAAGAGAAAGATTGGCCTCACGTTGGGAGTATCGAACGGCGTCATTAACTTTGTGTTTGACGTAAGAATAATTAGTTAATTTTCTTCGTGGAATTTCTGTTGTTCTTACGTAGGATGACTGCACCAGTCGCAGAACAATCACCGGTAAATGACTATTTCAGAAAAATATTAAAATAATGAGACTTTAAAATAATAAATCGCAAATTAATTGTATTTTTTATAATCTAATTTTCATAAAGATTTTATTAAAATATCATTTTTTATTTAAAAATGTAATTACATTAAAATTTCATATATATGTTCATTCACTGAATCAATTTTTTATTTATTCATTGACTGGTGCAGTGACCCTATAATAAGACAAAATATTTTATGGACAGAGATAATTAATGATTACACATATAATAATGACCACGCTTGAAATGTAATAAATCTTTTCTAAACTCAAAACATTTGTTTTTGCTACGCTAAGAATAAGTTGTTAATTTAACTTGATTCTTTCAGCCAAAGTATGATTAACTTTAAATACATAAAATACTTGAATTTTGAAGAAATTTAATCAAATTGAAAAATTTAGTTAATTTTTTTCTCAGTGCATTACATTACTATCTTAAAAATCTTTATACGCAACGTAAATATAAATGGTAAATCAATGCTATCAGTTTCTAATCACAAACGTATGTCTTTGTAGAAATTGGATTCCTTCATAGATTCAAAAACGAAAGCGATCTCAGTTCTCGACGAATCTAACAAAGCGAAAAACCAAGCTTTCGGCATCGACACCAAGCATTCGGCTACGTCGGAGTTCCTCAATAAATTGCTGTCTCAGAAGATTCAGGCCGCGACTGGTAGCATCGGGCCCATCATAAACAGCGCGACGACATTTTTGTCAGGTGCTACGGCCGGTATTACGAAGGCTTTTGCTGGGAAACTCGGACCACTAAGTTCGCTTGCCGGCGGTCTTTCCGGCGGTGGTGGTGGTGGTGGAGGTACGTGAGGTTGCAAGAAGTTTTCCAACTCTTTCAATTTTCTTCGATCTGTTCTAAAAACAGGAATCTTCTGTACGGAATTTAAAAAATTCCAGTAGAAAAATCCAGGGACCAGATTTCTGGTAAAAAGAAGTATATGTAAGACATTTTGCACAAGTTAGTTTTGCCATTATACATATACCATCTTTTTAACATAATATTTGTTTTCATTGCTACCATTTCTTACTGTTTCGCCTTTTAAAATGTAGGAGCGGAGAATGGAGGAGGTAGCGGAGGATCGGCCCTTATCGGCAATCTCTTGACTCAGAAGATCGGCTCTTTGTCGAGCCTGAGCCAGGGTAGCGGCGGTCTGGGCGGTCTGGGCAGTTTGAGCGGCAGTTTAGGCGGTCTAAGCGGCGGCAGCGGCGGTAATACCGGAAGCGACTCTCATAACGGAAACAACGGCGGCAGTACGGGCGCTGGGATCAATCTCGGCGCTTTCGCCAACCTGGGAGGGGTAGGATCCCAATGAGTTAATTTTATCTCTTTCTCTGTGTAAACTGTCAATTTCTTTTTTACACTTTGAAGTTCTTTTGATGTCGCCTGTTCTGTGACTGATACGTAACGCAAGCTGTCTCTCCTGGATCTTATGTCTCTTCGTAAGAAAGCGGTTGTAGTTTGTTACTACCTCGAAAATACGGATAATGACGGTTTTTCTATAAATTGTTCGGTGAATAGCTCGTACTTAACAAACTCGGACGAGGGTGACTGTTTACGACGTCGCTTTTGAGGCTATCACTATTTGCAATGATAACAGTTAATTGCAGCGATAAGGAAATGAGTTCTTGGTAAATGCACGTTTCTTTAAAGTCTCGTTTTCACAAATCAATAAGAATTTAACATCACGTCATGAAAGCATTCTTCGCTATTTTAGTTACTCAAGACCTTTGTATATTTATTTAATTATTTATTTGCATGGCTGTTGCTTATTTCCTAATACACCTTTCTTATTAATTTTCCATTTTATTAGAGAAATGTGATACATTTAATAACGTTACTAATTTTGGTAGATCAGGTAGATCAATTTCCTCATAACAACACTAAATATTAAAGCATACTGTATACACCTGCATCGGCTCCTTTCCCTGTGCCTTGAGATTTATTCATATGTCTATCATTTTATATAAAAACACGTAATTGAATACAACAAAGAACCTGCTTCGCCAGTCCCGTCGATACGCTTCATTAATCCTCCGGCTACACCTCCAGCTAATCGATGTTGCCGTGACTATCTCCCCTTTAACCTCGGAAGGCGCCTTCACGAGAACGAGGCCTTCCGATAAATTGTATGTGCCATTAAAACAAGTATTGTACATAAACAGTATGATTATGCGCCACCACAATACGCGGCGTATTAGGCGGCTTAAGGCGGGCGGTATAAAATGGGATGCCGATGGGATGCGGAAAGGGGACGTTTGACCGGTGGACATTAGCGCCTGGACCGGAGCGAGCACAGCGAGGGAAGAAACCACTTTTGGGGGAAAAATAGCGACGACACAGACAACGAACGAACGTTAAACCGCGAGAAATATAGGACGGACAGCCAACGGATTTCCACTCCCAATATGGAATATGTGGACGTTCCATGTAACAGAATGTGAATTTCTGTTTCTAGCTGGGCCGATAATTGGCAGAACCTCCTTTCTCTGTCTAGAAGTCTTCCTCTTTCTAAAAAAAAAGTCCATATTTAAAAGACTCCAAAACGAAAAAGAATAAGGATAAAGAGAAAAAAAATGAAAATTCTCCAGGAAACGCTCTCCTGATGAATCAACGCTCTTCCGGCTGAATCCGGTGTGGACTGCGCTGTCTAATATAAATTATCGAAGAACTAGCGGCGTCAGTCGATTTGCTACCGCGAAAGCTGTAAATAATTTAAGAATAGCCTTTAGGGACGCGAACACGGATCGTGGATCATTTTGCCATGTGTAAGCGATGTAAATAACGCATCCAAATGGTCCATGACACGTAACGAACAAATTAAAAAAAAAAAATGGTGATGATGGTGTGATAATGTTGATGTCAAATAAACTTACAATTATATTTTGTCTACTACATGCGACAAGTTGCAGAGCATCGTGAAATTTTCTGTATCCCTTCCCACATATCCCTATTATACCTTTAGAATTTATCTATACGTACCTTCACTCTGCTATCTCTTAATTTATGTTTATTTTTAAATATTGATTGGAGGCTAATCTCATTCTCAATGGAAATTAAAATTACTTTTTATTGCTGTCACTTTAAAGTATTTCTGTAAAAGTGCATTTTTTACATATAATAAATGTATAAATGTTATCTATAATTATAAAAAATTTTAGAGTATTATTAAGAATAATTATAAAGAATTTAAAGAATATTTTACTTACATCTGAATAAATATGGAATAAAATTATAAATACGATAAAACCACTTATAAAATTATAGCATTAGTAATTCACTTTCAAGAATCTTTCAGAATCATGTTTTATCATTGAAATTGCAAATCATAAAACATTATTCATCCAACACAAGCAGAAGTCACACGTATTCTTATTCCTACATTTTCCCACGTGATACTCTATCATTAGTTCCATTAAATGATAAAATTTCCAATAAAGCAACAGTGAGAAATCTGATTCGTTGATATGTATCTGTGTGCAGAGGAGCACTACTACGGAGGACACGGTAATTTTTGACAGAAGTAGGGTATCCTTGGAAGTACCATCAAGTTCATTCGGTACCGGCTTCGCCCTAGTAACTAACGTCAGCCAAATTCTCAACGGCGTAATCCTAGTAAGTACAAATGCACGTCCATTAAGGAAAACACACCAGTGTAATAGGAGAGAGCGTTAATGATTGTTTTCCGCCGGTGTGCGTAAGCCTAATTATAGTTCTTTTGCTGTCTATTATAACGTAACATTTTTTTTAGTATTGCTTAATCGATTAAACTGCTTGAAACGCCCTTCACTCACTTCGTTAGATCCATATTAACTATGAAAACGAAAATGAAGCTTTTTCCATTTTGATGAACCTACTAATTTTATCGTTGGCCTCAACCGTTCACATTTTTTTTCAGAACTCAGCCCGTCGAACGCAGACGTTGCTGGAAATCTTCAAGCCGTTCTTCCGCGGCTCGTTCGCCATAAAGGGTCTACCATCAGATAAACACAAATAAAGAGTCTCGGCTTTCTTTTATATTTGCACTATTGCGAATTAATTGCTCAATGATCGCCGTTTCTCATTGGGAAACGTTCCACAAGTTCCGATATTTTCTAGATCAACATCGTTGATCAGAGCTTGTGAAGGCTATTCCAAAGTTCCGTTGATCATAGAACATCTTAGATTCGAGATTTAGATAAGATAGAACTGTGTAATGTTCGTGGAAATTTCTTTGGTGTTGTTGTTACAGATAATTGTTACTTATGACGCCATATTTTTGCCTCATGTTTTATTCATTACTTTTGCGTTCTTGTTATTTTCTTCCTTTAATTTTAGAAATGACTCGAAAATTGGCGTCGTAAGTAAAAAATGCGTTTTTAACGATTAAAAGCGTATGTTATTATAGAGAAAATAGATATTTATATAAATATGTGGTTATAAAAATTAAATGTATAGATATAATTGTTATTTTAGAAACAATTTAGTCAGATTTCAATTAATTAGGGTGTGCGATATAATAAGGAGTGCGGAAAGAGCGACAATCAAACTAATTTACATCTCGTGAAACTAGTTTTGTTTTATTAAGCAAATATTAAAAAACCTTTAGAATATCTTTGTGTTTATTAGTCTGTAACTTAATATTTAATTGCCATAATAATTCACGTTAAATAATTCACATTAAATGAGAAAATATATTCAGCAGACTTTTAATTTCATCATTTAGGAGTGTTTGTGCTATAAGATGGCAACTTCTTATTTATCAATACTAGTTTATTACACAATAAGTAGATTGAATAAAAATTTTGCACCAACAAATATATAGCAATAGTGTTGATGATTTATTATCTGAATAACAGGATTCGTATTATACAAGACGAAGCGGTCAGAGTGTCACATCTAGTGACACCAAGAACTCGACCATGTAACATTTTGCCGTTCACATAACGAGGACACCTGAAGCAGATGTAACGCTTTGCGAAACCTGTGCGTTCCTCGCAACACATTAAGCAATAAAATAAAGTTTTATTCAGAAAATAAAAAATTTATTTCCTTGAATCAAATTAAAGTATTAATCGAATCATTATTCATACCTTTTGTAATGATTAATTGTTAGATATGGAGTAATAAAATCTCGTAAATGAAAGAAAGCCCGCATTTGATGATCATTCAGTTTTAGATTTTTATAAACTCATCGTATGTGTCAACATCAGATTATAAGTACGAGCATTTTACGTAATTCTTAGATCAACGATCTGTTGCACGATTATCCTATTGACGAGCAAATTAATGATGGACGTGTGGCATGATACGAAAATAAATCGCAACGTTCAAAGTTCGAGAAAAAAATTGCGACAGGTATCGTTGTAAAGAATGTAGGTAAAAAGATTCAAGGATACTAACAAATAAGCTACTATGAAATGCGCGACGCATTTAAATAATCCAAGCGATTTAAATAAATAACCAACCCCATCACGTAATTTATGCAACACGAGAATTATTGCATAAAAATTGTACGAAAGTTGTATGTGTAATACATTTCGTATTCAATATATTTTAATTTCACCAAATTTTACTTCTTCTAAGTTATCTTGTATAACACTTTTAAATAATCGTGTCAAATTTGTAAAACTAATCAAGAATCGAGAATTCTCGCAGAATCTTTATTTGCGGTTATAACTCACATAACTCGGACATTGCATCATTTGTATTTCACACAAAAACACTGTCTTAAACTATAAAAAAGTGTTTAATTTTAAATTCACACCAAGAATTATTGATTTGCATTTATAATATAAATGTTAAAATATTTTACGTACGTAGAAAGATTTGCAAAACAATAATGAGATATTTACACAGTTATTATTGTAATTATTTAATAACTTAATTGTCTATCAAAATTGAGGTATTGAAATTGCGAATTGTTCCTTGTATCGAAAATTCTCTGCGACATTTTGTTAGCGCAATAACGGAACTGCCGTCAGAATTTCGTCAATTTGTTCCGTTTACACCACGGAGAATACGTAAGGTGTATCGTGAAAATGCTGATGACCTTCGAGACCGATTCGAGATGTCGAGAGACGGAGAGAACTCATCTCGCAGTAGTATTGGCTCCGCCGTCCGGCAAGATGCACTTGTTTTCACTTCATCTTCTGCGCTTAACGGTGCCATAGATGACAGGAGAGAACGCGTGACACAACATATATCAGTGTGATATAACAATAGCACGGAAGAAACGATCTAACAAAGATAATATCTACTCGATAGAAAGGTAAGACAGATTTAATTGAATGATTTCCTGCAAAAATCAAACAAGTCTAAAAAGTTATATTTTATGAAAACAAAGAAAGCTTCTTATCTTTAAACCATTCATTGTGTAAATTATGTAACAATTTTTTCCAGACATGTAATAAATATAAGAACAAAATTGTAGACATTGATTAATATTTTGAAGATCCATTTTAAAGTGAAAAATAAAAAGTCTCTGGACGTGTTTGGTTCTTGCGAGAATATTATATTTATTACTTATAATATTTTATATTTATCTTTTCTTGTAAATTGTTATTCTAATAAATATCATTAATAATGGTAAAAATAAAAAATAAAATATTATTTCAAGTGTAAAATATTAATCTCTTCACTTTTTATTTATCAAATTTTGCAAATTATTCTTAACAAAAACATCTTTTTATATTTCTTTGTGTATAAATATGATAATTGTTTCTGGATAATATACAATAAGCATAAAAAGAACATTTTAGACTTTGGTTAAATTTTTTTCAATTAGAACTTTTTAAATTAAACGAAATTTAAAAAATTTAAATAACCTCTAGACTTATTTGGTTCTTGCGGAAGTTTTGTATTTACCATCTGTTTATATTTCCCGTTTTCTATTTGATTTTTGCCAGAACAAATTTGTTCACGTTATGATGCTAGTGATGGAGAATGATTTGATGCCATAACCCAGATTTTAAAAAATAGTCATTTAATTTTTATAAAAAATCCTACAATTATATCATAAATATATCTTTCTACTAAATACCTAAGAAGTTTTTTGATCTACAAAGTGACTGTTTCCACATAAAAAATTACGAAACCGGAATTAGCTACATTTATGATTTATTAGAATGTCGACAAAATGTTTTTTTAATTTTTTTCCCTTTTTACGTCAATTCTTAAATATTACGGAAATATTGCTTCATAAAGCTTAATATATATAAAATAATAACAAGATTAAATGTGTAAGGAAAATAAGATCTATAGCAAATTGTATAATATACTTATCATGCAATACATAAGTACCGCGCTTGCGTGTGAAACAGATTGAACGTTATGCTCTTTTTTGTATTTTTGCATTTCCGTACGGTATGGGTACAGGAAGCATGAGCAAGCAGTTAACGATTGGCGTTGTGAAGTTCACATCTCTGTGGTTTGCTCTTGAGAAACAAAAACGTAAGTTTACTTAAAGAAATTCTAAAACTTAATTATTTTTTAACGAAAATTTTGAGTGATAACGTTCAATCAAGCAGTGAAATCATCGAATAATTTACTCAAATAACAGCATTATCTTCAATGATTGTTGCCATATGTAGAAGAGAATTATTATTGTAATAACATAACATACTAATAATTTTTCAGAATATCATATTAAGTTTTCATAAACTTAATCAACCGCAGAATTTTCCTAGATAAATGTGAAGTAAAGATTAAGAGTTAAAAAAAGTATATATATAAAAAATGGTCGAGTCTTCAAATTTACAATTAAACGAATTCAAAATACTTAACACAAAGCCAATTCTGAAATTAATAAAATTTTTTGTAGTTATTGTAGAAAGATAAGTATTAACGACAATGTTGTTGAATTTTAATTTTAAATTAACGAATTAAAATTCTTTTCTTCTTGCCTGTTTAAATGTAATCTTATTTAATATCTTGTATTATGCGAAAGATTTGAAAATTTCATTGTCTACTAATTAAAACCTTCAATAAAAAACAATATAAGCCCTAGCTAATGAGCGTTCGGTCAAGGCCGAGTCTTTGTAGAGAGGTCTTTAACACGTAGGCACAGCTTGTGCGCGGCTGTGTGACTTACAATGTAGCAATTTATCAAGGTATATAACGATATCTTCACACATCTTGTCAGCACATAATCATTAGTTATAATTAGGTGCGATAATTTATCTTACGAAGTTATTTTCTTCCGTCACAGTCAATGACTTGCCGCTTCAATCGTCCAATTTTAAATTCATTATTTTAAATTGTGATTTAAAGCAAAACTCGAAATACGACATGGACGATTCTCGAAGAAATGATTTAACATTAAACAATTATTTAAATCCAAGTTTTGTCCTGTCTTATTCCGCATTAGATAAAAATTGAGCTAAAAATACAGACAGTGAATAAGAGAAGATGCGTAGACACGCAAAGCAATAAATAGGTATTGACACATGCCAGGTAAGCATTAACATCTTACATAAAGTAAGCGTGTACAAAAAGAGATGTATGTTGCGTATACGTAACCACGTGAAACTCCACCTATTATCTTCAAACTGAATATTTCGTTAATAAACAAATCCGTACAGTGAAAAGGCTTGACTAACTTAATAAGATCTGACACTCAAATACTATTTCTCATTTTATATTTACCGACTGCTAAAGTAATAAGTAATAATTAATATTTTTCATATTTTGCAATACTTCTTTCTACGCTGCATGAAAAATGTTTTCACTTAATAGTCCATTAATAATAATTATTATAAAATAATAATTGTTATTACAATTATTATTTTATAATAATTGTTATATTTGTATTTAAAAATTCTCCAATGTAAATAAATATGTATGTTTTTTATACGTACACCTTTCACAGTGAGTTGATTAACGATAAGTGAACCTAATAATCAGGGCGTGCCACAAAAATTTAATGACGTATCAATGAAACCGGTTTAATATACATATAAAATTTCTGTAAAATATGTAAATTGGCATACATAGTTTTTTGTGCATTTTATTTAAAAAATTTAAATTTAAAAAATATGTTAATTTAACGAATACACTTTTTTATTTTTTAATTGTCAATATATTTAAGAATTAAGAACGAAGAGTCGATTTGTCCATTATTTTTGATATAATTGTAGAAGAAATTATAAAAGAAAAGATTGTATATTATATGACAATTGATGCATCAACTTACACCATGGCAATAAAAAATGTATACCAGCACGTATAAGGGAAACGATTTCGATTACGTGTATGATTACGAAGAGTGAAAGTGAAAGATGGAAGTCGTTTCGTACCGTAGTCCACGTGGACCTGAACCTCGGGCGGGTTTTCGAAGGACGGATAAGTACCGCGATCACTGATCTCCGAACAGGATGCAGAGACCGATCATTTATCGTGAAAACTAGTATTCTGATATAGTGCAACTGTGATAAAAAAAGGAATATATTTTATATTTTAAACAATGTGCCAAATAAAAAATAGAAATTGATAAAAGACGAAACTATCGAATTAGTGTTAATATGGTGCAAAGTGTGTTCCAATGTTTCATAGAGCTCGTGATTTTAATTTTAATTGCTGATTTCACAAGGAGTTTATAATAAGTTTTTGCTTGATGAAAGTGTCAATGCATAAATTATAACTTTCAAGCTGCAAGACTTTTTGCAAACGAAACTTTCACGAAGATAATAGCAAGATTATGTTTTCCGGTCAATCTTAGATAAATTTCATATTTCAATGACAATATTTTTATGTTATAATTTATAATATTGGAAAAGTTGAAGTTACACTGACAAGAAAAAACATTGTAACAATTGTGTTTCATAAATTTACTACAATTTAATAGTCATTTTCAGTGTCACAATTATATATTTACAGTTGTTTTAAATATGCAAATTACTAATTATTAATTATTATTAATTATTATTACGTAAATAGCAAGTAATGTTAAAAAAATAGTTTTATTTACTATAATTGTGATTGCATTTGTATAAAAACTTATTTTATTTTTACCATCCTATATCTTGATAATTTACTATCAATATTTAAAATTATTATAATTCATAGTAGAATTTTTTCATAATTGATAGAATTATAAGGTTATTATTATAGGTGAATCTTTCGAATAATCCGAATTCGAATCAAATAGAATTAAATAATAGTGGATTCGTTTTTGAATTTGAAATTTAAATAATAATTCGAGAATTTCGAATCATCTATAAATCGATTTCGAATCGATCGCTTATTTTGATTGTTTTATTTATACTTCCAATCTTATATTAACATGTGCTAGTTCTTGTGTCTGATTATCGAAAAGTTTTCGACCATTTTTGAATTTTATAAATTATTCCAAAACTTATATACACGATAGACAATCGTCTCCGTAAATTTGTTTTAACATTTCGTAGGTTTGTATTGTAATTTTCGAAATTTTGAAAAATTATGTTTACCTAATAAAGTGTACTAAAGTACTGTCACTTCTGAATAAGTACTAAGTTCTGTCATTTCAGATAGTAACATTATAATTTGTACGATATGAATTCAATGCTTATTTATCAATATAATACCTTTACACTTATTGCCTATATAGTATCTATTGTAAATTTTTATTTAGCATATCATTTTTTAATAATTATTTTCTAACATTCTAACGATTAATTTTCTTATTTATTAAAAAGAATCTGCAACCTCATTGAAAATACTGTATTACGTTTAAATTAGTATATAATGTAAATTCGGGAAAATTTGATTTGAATTTGATTAATATTCGAATCAAAAAGATTTGATTCAATTGAACAAAAAAATTTCAAATTCTATTCAATTCGATTTCGAACATATTATGAAAGATATTACGCGATTCGATTCGATCTCACAAATGCTTGATTTGCACTTCTAATTATTATTATTATTAATATTATAGCAGTAACAGCTATAAAAATGAAGCTTCTAACCATAATTATTTTACTATGCAGTCACAAATATCAAACACTTTTCTTTCAGTGTTTATAGATTGTAGAACACCGTATATTTCTAATCAACTTTCAGATCGTGACGTTTTTTTCCAAGTGATTAAAACTCATGTCCCTCAGTTTCTCTACCCCGTTCCTTCATATAGAGAAGATCGTAGAATGCAAAGAAGGTGAAATTCGTCGCATCTAAAAATAGTGCGGGCTTCGTTAAAACTCGATTGTCCCCAGTAAGGCGCGCGGCCGTCCGGGCGTGATTTAAGTGCTCCACTTAAATCGTTTCACGTACGCCTGCATTTTCGCAATCGATAGAAATCTTTGCGCGATATATTATACTTCATGGAAGTAGAAAGTCTTACGACTTTACGTGGGCCTGCGCGTGGCATGTGCAGTGCAGGCTACTGCAGCGCGATCGCTTCAGAAATCACCGCGACGTAATCAGTCGTTATGGACTCTCGACTGATGTTATTCAATAATCGTGTGCACTAGTAATAAACATTAAACATTATATACATAAGTGATTTTCCAGCATTTTTTGTGATTGCAATGTAACATTCTGCGAATATCTCACACGTCCAGCAGCTTCTTGCTGTCAAAGCATCGATCATCTATAAAGTGAAACGCTGCAGGGAGTCCGAATTTTCGACAACGTTGAAACATCGGGGCTATTCATCGGGCTCCATTGTCTCGCAACGTGCGCGAGAAGGCCCACTATTAATTCGGTGTACTATTAATACGCGTTACGTGTTCGCGTCACGTATTGTGAGGCGGTCAAAATGGATCGTCGAAATTTTCGAACGATCCTGGCGGGAGCGAGTCGCCGGCATCGACCGGTAGTCAGGCTTGATCAGCGGCGAGGGACGTCGACCGGCAACAGTCATACACCGCAATTGTCGTGTTAGGTCGAAGGGAAGTAATTTTCCGAACGTTCGTGCGTGAAGGAACGATAGAAACTGCCGTTTAGTTGCCGCAAACTATGAGTGATGTTCAGCGGAAAAGGTTTCGGAATCGAGATTCTCTTGCGTAAAGATTAGTAAATTAATACCGCTTCGAGATATGTTTCGGAAACAGTTTACTTATAAGTGTGGAAGAAGGTAGAATGGTAAGTAATTGAAAATAAGTTTTGAAGAAATGTACGTGTGTTTCAGAAAGAAAGAAAAATATTTTTCTCTCTTTGCTGTCAATGTAAATCAACAAGTATAAATTTAATTAAATTGTTCAATAGAATGGATTATTTTAATTTAATAAATAAATAATGTTGTTAGACAAAATTTCTATTTATAAATTAAAAATTTTTATTCTCTTTTATCAAATTATAAGTACCGAGATACGTTTTTTTTTTAATATCGCAAGTTATATCATTGATTTAACGAGTTAATGGGTCGTAACAGTTACAAACGTTCCTCTAACTGTAATCGACAATTTCTGTTGCGGTTTTACTTCGACGTACTTTCCTTGTTTCGCTAAATGATGACAGTGGACTTATGCAATAACTGCTGATTCTTTTTCGTGCATCGCAGTCATCGTTCAACTCTCACTGCGTGATGTTTCTTCGGTTCCATGAAATGCAGTTTTAGACGAACTCCATGTCTGTTATGACATTATTTATACGTAATATACGTAATACAACGTAATATCATTATTTTTATTATATACTAATCGCGTTCCGGAAAGAGTATGATGTGTCATTTCATCCTTGTTGATCACCAAACGTCAAACAATTTTATGGAACTCGGCAACTGTATTAACGTTTGAAAGATGTTTATCTTATTTAATATAATCATTCTCGGTTCTCAAAAATATTTCGATAAATTTTCACATATTTTGCTGAAGACTACAAATTTAAACATTTTAATTTCTTCATCAATAATTTATTTTCCTCCTTTAGTTCTGCCTGACATGTATTCTTAATCTTACGAATATTTTTTTTCAGATGTACATGTTATCAATCAGTTCCTTTGCAGCCAGTTGGCTGCTCCTTTGCTTCATCATTCCATTTTATAGCGGAGCTGAGAGGTCAGGTTGGGTCTCTTACGAGATCAATCCGGTGCATCATCAATTTCGACCAATACCGTCAGAATCAATTTCTTTGGGAGAACAGTCGAAGCAGCCTAACATCGTAAAACCTCCACAGTACAACGTTTATCGTTCTAAGCATAATTTAGTGCAACCTAGGATACCTTCGAAGAATCATTATTCTGAAGGCAATTTGAAACAAAATGTGAGAAGATTCATGCCAGAATATCAGTTAGAAGAAGTATATAGACCGTATTATTATGCTCCGTTTGAAGGAGACCAAAGAACTCGTAAAGAAGAAAGCGCTGAGCGATTGGAGCACGAGGAGATCCGAGAGATTGACGAGGAAGTAATGAAGAAAATGAACATGTTAAACAAAGTGTTATCTGAAGATACCGACGTGAATGACGTCGAGAATACGGTTGAAAATGAAATCATCGCGGAAATGAACATCTCCGAAGAGACGAAAAGAGTTGCCAGGCAAGTTCGCAGGCAACGGCCGGGATTCTTCTGGACTTTGGCGAGACTTGCTTTTGAGGTATGGGCAATAATATGTTACAGCATTAAGGCGATGCTGACGAATTATCGACATTACTGATTTAAATTTTCTTCGAATTAAAAATCCTTTTACACGCTTAAAGTACACGCAAAAATAAATATCAGGAGACTCAACTTAAGAACAAACAAAAATTTTAAAAAATGCCAGCATACCTATATATTTTTTAAACGTGTAAAAGAGTTTTTATTTCTGTAAAGCTAATTCGAAAAAAATTCGAATCTGTAATATCGATAATTCATGACAAGCATCTTCTTAAGGCGCGACTCTCTTGCGGCGTGATATTTTTTGTATTAACATCAGAGATGAGAAATGACATGCAGTAAATCAACTGCTAAGTATAGTTTCATTTTTTAGTTTCCTTTCAAGAACTTAATAATTTCATAATCTTGAAACCTATAAAATATGCAACAAACTGAGACATCTGTTCAATATATCACGTCGAAGTGACATAAAATATTTCTTGAAGCAATAATGCATTTCTCAACGTTTATGGCGTTTTTGACAACTAAGAAATGTATCATTATTTTATTATAATTATTTTACAGTGATAAAAAACAAAGGGCTATGAGTCAAGTTGGAGTATGATAAATTTATTGAAGAATTATAAACTCAAACGTCAACTTGTACGAATTGTAACGGTATCAATGACTGTATTAAGAGAACACTAGAAACATTGTAACAAAGTGAAAGTGAATGTTAAAAGAAAAGATGTATGTTAAGAGAAAGAGAGAGAATTATTATTTATTGAATCTTGTTCATAATTATTTTACACTTCAACGTGATATATCGAACAGACATCTCAGTTTTCTCCGTATATTTCAGAAGTTCCATTGCAAAACTACAAAATTATTATTGACAAGCTATTTGACAATGAATGTTATATTGTTGGATTTTTAACTGCAAAAGCACTGTGACAGCTAATAAAGAAGTCGAAATATAGCCACAGCTATTTTAACTATAAAGATACTACACGTATAACAGCTATCAGAAAAAGCAAAACTAGCAATCTATGATATATTATGAATATTTTAAACTTATTTTTCAGCTCACAGCACGGTAAACAGTCTTTTGTTTTAGTTTGTCAGGTCATGAATAGAAACTAAAATACAAAGTAGCTATATTTTGGTTATAAATAATATGTATCGATAAAAGATCGCGCATTCAATTATCGCATATCAATTGTATTCTATTATTAAACGTCCTAATATTTAATAATAATAAACCTTTTTGCAGTTTCTTAAAATAGATTTCTTAAAATAGATTTTATTTATTAGATATTTGTAATGTTCACAATGTAGTTTGTATCTTAATTATACATTAAATAAGCATAAGTTCACTCAAGATTTACATGTCTCTCTAAAATGATTATGAATCCATTCAGACAGAATCATTATTTCATTTCTTTTAGAAAAGAAAACTATTTTTGAAGAACGTAAATAATATTTTACGTACAAAATGTTGCTTCTAAAATCTAGATACATTAATTTATTTAATATATACGTACTTTTTTAATTTAAATTAAGATAAACTTACTCATACAGCATCGAAAGATTGCAGAAACATTGCGTAAACTTAACATAGAAACATTGTAATATCGCATGAAAGTTGCGAAATGATTTTGCAATGTTATTGCAAGCTGAAGTTGAAATATTCGCTCTTAGAAATATCACGATATAAGATTACAGTAATGTTATGCTGCAATGTATTTGTTATATTGAAACACGTTGTGCATACAAACATGCAAAACGTTTCAAATTTAATAGATAAACTTTGAAAATATATGAATATAAAAAATATACATTCAAGAAAGATAAGAAAAAAATCGTTGTATAAATTCACAATCATTTTGTATCCTCGGATGAAAATTGTGAATTTACACAACTGAAAAAAAGTTCTTTTCTTATCATTCTTGAATAACTTCATACATTCTCAAAATTTATCCATTAAAATTTGGAATATCCTGCATATTAAAAAAATTATTATTAAATTTTTATATAGAAAAATGAAGACTATTACACAATGTTCTGTTATATAATTAACATCACTATTTTACTTTCTTTGTTGACATTAAAACAATTATAATTAATATTATTAATCCGGCGTCATTATAATGCTGAAATGTTACACGTATGTTGAGGTAAATTATGATGACCCGAATATTTTTTGTCAATTATGTTAATTTTGACTAGAAAGCTAATTGTTTTTATGGAATAGTATAGTCTCTTAATATGTTTAAAAACATCTCATTATGACCTAACCTCGGGTTAATATATAGGCCGGGTTAATATGTAGGCTTTACATTGAGTAAAAAGGAAACACAAATGTCTTCTCACACAAAGTTACATACATATTCCACGCGCATTTTAATACATGTATATCTTGCGAATTTTATAACTTTTCTGCAACATCGATGGAACATTTCGGTGAAATAGTAATAGTGTATGTTTCTGAAACATCTGTTGCAATGTTGCAATGTTTCTGAAATGTTACTGAAAGCTTCACACACACACAGTGCTATATGAGTAATATCAATAAAAATATAGGTCTTTGTTGTCAGAAATAGGTACTGTTCAAAAATCGATACATTTACCTTATCTATCATAATCGTTGAATATCTACAGATTGTCTCGGATACAATAAGCCATTTATTTTCAATAGACGTTAGCTAATTTTATTTTTTTCTTATTAATAATATAAAAAAGAATAAATATTTTATCTTTTGTCGAGTTCTTTAAAAAAAAAAAAAAAAGTTTGCCTGATATTTCATTCCATTTAAGACGTTCAACGACACACGATCAGCTATCAAACAAATTAGCGGTATCATCAATCGAACCATCGAACCGGATTCGACTACAAGACGACCTGGTAGTCGTCCGTCGATGGTCGCCGAAGCGAGAACAGTCGCACCATCGGTTGATCAGAATAATACGTCTAGCGACATGGCAGATGTTAATGCAACAATGACAACTACAACGACCACACAGGCACCTTTCAGGTTCACGCCAACCAACTTACGAAATTTGATTCTAAGAAATGTGCGTGGTTTAATAAGGCTCTTCAATATCGAATGGCAGGATGCCTTGAACGTGAGTCTTTGTTATATTCGTTTCTTTCTGTCAATTTTTTCTTGAATATATTTTATTAGACTATCGTATAATAAATTTATCATAATCTCAAAAAAATTGTTTGATTTTTCAGCAATCAGAGATAACTGTAAAGGAATTTCAAAAGGATCTCGGGAATCAAGTAGGGACTTATCTACAGGATAACCCGAACGCTTTTTAAAAGTAGCAGCGAGGAAGAATTAAATAAATAGTGAAATGAACGTCAAAACCAAAAAGTTTCGAGCTGTACATAGTAAAGTGATCCATTTATGATAAACTGTTTCATAATTTAGCTAAAGGCAGCTTCTAAAAATAATATTTATAATTTTATAATAATATCTACATTTCACTGAATATTTATACAATAGTCTAATTATCAAATAGTAAAGAAATAGATTTATATGCAAAGATATTTATGTTATTATTAATTAAAATTTATTGCACATTTTATTATAAATGCATTAAATATAGATAATATGCAGATACGATGAATGTGCACAATATAGTGTCATTTCTATATTGTCAGTCAAATTAAATGTATGTATCTTCTATTAATTAAATTGCATGTGCAATTGCCAAAGTAATAATAATAATAATAATGACACAGTTAATTCTTATTACTTTTGGGTCGGCTTTAAAGACTTTTCAAAGTGACCTATTCAAATTATAATACAAAGTCGAATAGTGCCGAAATTAGGCCACAAGTCTGCGAGCGATTACATCATGGGTGAGTATTCATCGCCTCATTTCTCTGCGATATATCGACTTACACAATCGTTTTTGGCTGTTAACCCACGCCAAAGTTTCGTGAGTGTAAGATAAAGAAAAAAGGAGCGGATAATTTATTCGGATGATCGGCTGATGTGAAAGAGAACGACAGGATGCGGAGATCGCGACTGGTGCGGCACCGATTGCGATAAGTAGAAAGCACCTTCTTCGTCTGAGGAAACGGGCCCGAATCTCAACAAGTAAGCCGGATTGGTCGACGATTCGTGTGGGATCCAGCGGCAGCCCTTATAGATCGACGAAGCGGATCCACGATCCAATCGTATCTGCGTCGACTTGTGTTGAAACTCGCAGGAGCCAGCCGTAAGCACGCGATCTGCCTCGAGAGGTGTTGAAAGGATGTTTTGGTACTGTGGTTTTCTGAGCTTCCTTTTCGTACTAAGCGACGCATATGGCGTAAGTTATTTTGACAAAACAAGTACTATAAATAAAGAAAAACAAAAGTAGCAAAAAAATATCGTTATTTTTTATCAAAATGGATACTTAATATTTCTATAATTTTTTAGTTTTAATATTTGTATATCAAAATTTTTTAATATATTTTTCAGTTCTCTGTATAGTTCAGTTTCTGCGTATCGATACGTCGGATATTGTCGTATTTAAAACGCATTTATTTCATAAAAACTGAAAATAAAAATGAGCTAAAGCTCATAATATCACAAATATAGGAAATAATATCACAAATTAAATTGATCGTAAACTATAATAATAATAATGCAACAAATTTCTCAAAACACTGTAAAGAATTTGTAGAACTGAAAAATGTATTTAAAAACTAATATAGAAAAAGTATTATTAAGCAGACGCTTTGATTAAAAAATAGCATTTCTTCTGCTACTTGTGTTATTCGTATATCGACCTAAATTTCAGTTATTTTTAAAAAATGAATTTTAAATGCCAAAGATTTTAGATTTGAATTAAGCATTCTGAAAGATTGAAGATGACAAGTTTAATATAAGTATCTTAGTATCTATATTTCATATAATAAAAAGATTTTAATTTTCTGTTAATAATGATCTAGTAATCACGAAAATGCCAATATTATTTTTACTACTTCGGCAATTATTGTTTCTAATTATTATTACAATTTCAGCTTTGTTTATTTTTTAAAGTTCAAAATTGAAGATTACTTTGCATAAAAGTTTCTACAAAAAGGTTTCGCGTGTGTTTTAATAGAGAGATTAAAGCTTATAATAAATAATTTTACTCTTAAGGAATGTTTGCGGTAGCATGAATTAACCTTTAATAATTGGCGAAGATTATTCAACATTTTTTAATTCGCAAAAAGTGAAAGCTGCGATAAACATTATAGGCCCGCATTTGTGCGTGTAACGATTTACGTGGACCTACATGCACTTCGATGGTTAAGCGTGGGTCGTACTTATCGTAGATATCTCATTTAAGAAGTTCCTATGTAGTCTGCGCATAATTTCACTTATTATTTTATAGGCAAAAACTACGGAATAACTTCTTCAAAGTATTTTTACGCTGTCGCATAAGGAAGAGAGAGATTAGCTTTTTCTTCGTATTTCAGGGAGCTCCGAAGAACAGAGTACGACGTCAAGATTCATCCTCACAAAATGGTCAGCTGATAGACAGCATTTTTAACGTAAGCACGTTATAACAAACTTTCTCCAATAAATATATATTGGTTAATCAATAATTGGTTATTAAATAATTAAACATTAAATAAATAGAAACATTAAATAATATGGTATAAAATCTCTGTTAAAAATACACTCTGATAAATTTTTAAACTAAAAAATTAGAGAAATATTCGCTATTATTGGATTAAGTGTTTACTTTAGAATTTTTAATTTGCAGATTCCAATAACGGCAATCAGACAAACAGCCTCTGCCGCTCAAGTTATTTCGCCAGAGAATACGCAGTATATAGACAGTATTTTACAGGTGATACATACTTAAAATTTCTCACATTTATACCCAAAGTGTGTACTTAATTATATTTTATAATCAATATAATTATTTGCAGGTTCCCGTCTCAACTCTACAAGCTATCGGTTCACTCGTGAAAACTACAAGGGAGCAAAGGCAACGAATTCCCGAAAATATTTTAGCTCGTCAACAGAGGAGAGATCAGATCTTGGCTTTAAAGGAGCAAAAAAGAAAGCGAAAAGAGGAAATTCAAAACCAGCGATTGCAAGATCAATTGAATAGAACTGTCAGGCATCATAAAGACCCGCTTGGATTAAATGCATTGAGCCATCTTCTGATTGGAGGACATCACGCTGGTGGACTTCTCGGACATTCTGGATTGGGTGGTCTTCATGGGCTTAACGGAGGTCATAGGATTGGTCATGGTCTTCACGGTCATGGAATTCATCATGGTGATTATTTTTTTTTGTTGATTCTTTTTTTTAAGAAAAGAAAATATATTATTTCTGAAGCTATCGATTAGCTAGATACTCCCAACAGAGTAACTCCGGTATCTACGCGTGAAGATTTACGCCGCAAAGTTAGAAAAAGTAGGAGTGAATGTAATTTGCTCGCAATCAATCAGTTATATGCCTATGCCTTTATGTTATATTAGTATTGTGTTGTGATTTCAGTTAAATTATATTATTTTACTGTTAATATTAACGAAACCATCGTGAATAGAATTTGTGAATATTGTGAGTAACGCAACAATGTATTACGACCTACATAAAATGATTACTATCTCCCTCTCTCTGCAGAGAGTATAAGAAGCTTATTTATTTTGTAATACATAAGTATAAAGGGACAAGTATAAAGACTAGAGTACTTGGTTCTTATATAAACTAGTTCTTATACTTAGCTCTTTGTTCATTGATTGCTCCACTCATGAGTAGCTTATACATCTTTTTTGACATATGACAAAAATGCAAGAAATTTAAAAAAATTTTTAAATATAAGAAAAATATATTTTGTTTTAAAAATTTTTTCAGTAGTGCACACATTTTTAATAGTATATAAATTTTTTTAGTAGACAGTATAAAGATTTTATTGATATAATATACTTGTCTTAAACATAATAATTAATGGGATTTTATAAATTGGATTTTCGAGGAGCGGCATATTTATTGATGTTACACTGTGGATATAAATATTAAGTGTTATACACAGGCAACAGATGGAATAAAATTAAAGAAGTAATTCTATAGATGATAAAATATAATTAGTAGTCCAAGATTAACAAAATTACGATTAAGGATTCGTTTTTTAATTATAAATGTTTAAATATTCACGTACCTTCAGCACTTTTTACGTGAATATTTAAATATTTATAATCGAGATTTTTAATCGAGATTTTGTTGTTCTTGATTTCCATCTTATTCATCTTATTTCATCATGTAGAATCACTTTTTAAATTTTTTCACCTGTTGTCGAACACCCTATATATTAATAAAAGTAAATGTATTGTTTGCACATTGTTAAAGGTGGACATCTGGGAAATCGTCCGCAACACACCTATGAGGTCCATGAGAATGTTAACGAAGATTCGTCTTTCTTCTGGCACGGTCTGACAGCTGGGTTCGGCACTTTCACTGGAACTCGACCTTCTAGCACCTCCATCAAAATCGAGAATAAAATTGCTCCTAAAGAGAAGAGACAGAAAATTCCCAAGTATCCAATCGTTGACATAAATGCGCAGAACAAAATCGCAAAGATTAACAATAAGCAGCGTGAGTTTGACGATCCACCGTTGGAAAATAAAATCGCTCCGAGAAATGGAAGAATATTATTTGCACGATAATAATGTAAATACGTAAACAATAACGAAACAATGTGAGATGTAATCTTGATTATAAGTATTCGCTAATTTTACATCGCTCTGCCTATCTTTTTCATATTTCTTTATACTGATCTTATCATATCGAAAATCTTTCTCAAAAAACAGATGTACCTTATTAAATCTATTTATAATAATTAACATAGGAAATATTATGTTTTATATTTAAAATAATAATGTATAATTATTAATGTAACATTATGCAAATATAAGTAATTGTCTTTTCAAGTTTATATTAATAAAATTACCATCTATCTATATACATTTTTCATTTTTTATTATTTTGATCTATAACATTTTATTTAAATAATAAAATGTGTTTATCAATTTTCTGCAGAAATTAGATCTTTAGATGCACTTAGCGATATTTAATGTGCCTCAACTATAAAAACGAATCACCGTTTATCTTTTAAGATCAAGACAGAGATTGATTGAGATGACAATATAAATTGCATACCGAATGATTCAATTACTTGTAAGCGATTATAATTGATGATTCATATGTAATATCACAAATATAAAAAACATGTCTCAATCATACAACGGTTTTCATATAAATGAGACGAAAAAAAGATATTAAAAAAAACACTAATATGATTTCTGCTAATATAATAGATTGCAAGAAATTTTTTCGAGAACTTTTGAGATAAATACGATTAAAGTTAGATGACACATAACGTAGTATAGTCAGCAAGGTATAGGCACAAGTGTAAACTCAAGTTCAATTTTACTGTACAGTCGCAAAACAATGTCTCATTAGAAATCCTAATTGATATAAGTAACAGACGATTTAGAATATACGCAGCACGTAAAATCGATCCTTGACCTTCAAGCACTCACTCCATTTCTGCATCGTAATGCGAGACTCATGTGTCACAAGTGTTTACGAATGGGGATATGCGTAGTTTTTCGTACTTTGTTTTACTTTTTAACCTTTCCAATCAGCAGACAATGTTTTTTAAATATTTTTACATATTTATTCTTTATTACAATGTTTTACAAATATTTAGAAAACATTTAAAAAACATTGATTACTGATTAGATTGTCTTTCAAATACACATATATAGCACATAAATTTCATATTTATAAAACTATAGCAATTTTCTTGTGTTTTAATTATTGCATCAACATATTATTATTAATACTAATATAGTATATTAATATTAAACATAAAATGCCTATAAAAATGACTTCCTCGTTAAAGATAATTTATACTATTTGTATCATGTTTTTGTTTTATTTTATATAAATTGTATTATATAAAAATTTAATACCAAAATCATTAACAAAAACAATTAAAGCGTATTTAAATCACTCAAACAATTAATATTTATATAGAAATAAATAATCAATATATACACACACACATAAAATCAATACACATTATTATCTATTGTAAGAAGAGCTTATTGGATTTTTGATTAAAATTCTAGATGTAAAACTCTATATTTTACCCAGATAGCCAACTGAGAACAACATGTTGTCATTTTGCTGTGATGTACGACGCATTTAATTTCGGGAATCTAAGGACAAAGTGCTTCCACAAACTGTCTGTTGTTTTGCAACATGTAAAGTCCATTAACTGATGATGTGTATTTGCCCTTTTTTTGCTGACTTATTGTCAGTTCCACATTAGATTCTGATATCAGAAAAATGACTACAAGTTGACCACAAGACAGAACACACATGCAGTGCATTAATTTGTTCAATGTGCTAAAGTTCGCTTGATTATATCTGGATAAATTCACTGAACTTCTAAAACACCTTTTAAATTATTGTCAATTTACTTATTCATTTGGTCACTGACACAAGATGGATAAGAAGTTCAAATTAAAGTTTTAAGTCACGTTTCATTTATTTTCCAATTACAAAGCAAGAATATATAAGTAGCTGGCGAGCGGAAGTAGTAGCTAATTAAAAAACATAAACAATTCAAAAAACAAATAAAACAGACATAGAGTAAGAAATTGTATTTTAAATTAGAATAAAAGAAATATCATTTCTGAAGTTGTAAATTGCATATCATGACATTATCAAATACTAACATTATCAATACTACAAGGATATTTATATTTTGACAAAACATTTTATCAATAAGGTAAGAATTCTTTTATCAATAAGATAAGAATATGTTTAATTAAACATTATAATATTTTAATTAGAAATTTTAAAAGAAAACTAATTATAAATAATTTTCCCTAGCACACTTTTCATTCAAGAAAGTTTGATAATAGATTTTTGAAAAATTATTAAAAAAATAAATTTTTATTTTTACTGTGCTGCATGAATTATAATAGAATCAAAAGTTACACTATGAGAAGACATGCTATCGCAAAGAAATAACAGTTTTCATTACGTCGTTTATTTCTAGACGATTTAATAAAGAAGAACGTTCGTTTAAATTCTGCATTGTAATAGCGATTCTAATTTCCGGCATGACGTGTGCATAAACAAAGATAGAAATACATTTCTAAGAATGGAAACGTACGATAAAATGATCTATGAACGTTCCCTCCTTCTTTAAAAAAAATTACGTTATAAATATTGAATATTCCTGAATACTAATAATGATAAGTAAAAGTTTGAAGGTTTTAACATGTTAAAAATATAATATCTTTCAGTCTACCTGCGCAATAGTTTTTATTGGAACAACTTTTTTTTCTCCAAAAAAAAAAGATGTTACAAAACGGCCTGTTTTTATTCTGCTCGATGAAAGTAAACTACATTCTTATAGTTCTTGAGATGAGCAATACGATGGTGCTAGTTAAAATTACATAACATGATGGGAACACGTAAAAAATTAAGTTTAAATTGGGGAAACGCGTCACTGTCATGCAAGAGACGGATGGTTACGCTATATGCATTAATGGTACATGGTATAATCATGTTTTGATATTAAAAAAAAATAGAATACGTTATAAGAATGCTTTATTAACAAAAATATCAACGATTGTGCGCTTGCTCCATTTAAAACGGTTTTCCCCATCCAGAAGACCGTCGCATAAGACCGTGCAATAAAATTTTCCGTTACGCTTGATATTTTCGCTATTAAATATAGCATTTTTACAAGATAATCTATACTTTTAATGTCAAAACGTGAGGTATTATGCTGTGTATGTAACATATACAATTGTCAGCTTTTGACTCGCCGAATGTCCCGAAGGCAATGGTTTTCTTGTCTGAAATCGATCACTGCTATCCAAATTGTCTAAATTTCTAAAAAAGAGTTATTACAAAAATCTGACTATCCTGTCAAAGATTCCTTCATGAAACCAGAAACTCCGACCGAAAACTGCAAAGGTAGATAGAATACTTTTTTTTTAAAGAAAAAGTCATCAAATTCTTGAGATTTAAATTCAATTTTTTATGTCCTATCATGAAATGTAATTTTAATTAGCACTATCGAACTGTCCGTATCAAAAACTGTAAGAAATGACATACATTTTACTTTCCTCGAACACAGTAACAATAGGCTTTTTCGCAACACTCTTCATTGCATTGATTCACTCGTACAAAAGAAATTTTCATCTTAAACGTTCAAATTATATTATTTAGTTCGTGGAATAAATTATTACTCGAATCGTTTTTATATTGCACTACATATGAATCCGTAGTTCACCGAATGAACACGGATCTCGTCGAGCTTATCCCTTCCAGTAACAGGTGACGAAGAAATATCCTCCCGTGAGACACTGAGAAATCACTGCCTACCTGCCTACCCGGTCTCGATTCTCCGTCAGTAAACTCAAAGATGTCGTCCAGTGCGGTAGCCAACTATCTGCTTATTTTTATAACTTTGGTTAATGGAATGCCACAGAGAGATGATACATCACAAGAAAAATCTGAAGCAGTAAGTGGAATATTTTTCTCTATTTCATTGGTCTTATCATCATTTATGAAATTTTCTAATTTTTTCTGATAAATTAATTTAAATCTTATTTATTGAAAGATGTAATTTATAAATTTATTTGTATAATAATATTGTTATTATACATAATGACACAAACATTATTATGTAAGATAATCTATTTTTCATCTAAAATAAAATTAAAATCTAAAGCACTGAGACTCTTTTGCACCAAATTAGCTTAACTTTACACTCGGTTTAACTTACTTCCTATCTTTTCTTAATTTTTAAAAATAAGCTACATTGATGCAAACAGGACTAAATCAGACTCATCTTATATTAAAATATAACGCACTAAATCAGCTTCGTGTGAACATAACACAGAACAAGAAGCTGAATTAAAATGCAATTTGGTCCTCACAATTAATTACAAAATTATATTTTTAAAAATTGTACGTGTTACGAGAATGCTAAAGAAATGACGCTTAGAGGGGAATGGGAAAGGCATCATTACGCGTTTCTAGCCACAGATGATGAAACGAGAAACTGAATGTGAGCATATATCCCCTGTATCCGAGCCAGTCAATTACGTAAAATGCATACGCTATAAATGGACAAGATAAAATGCCGCATTTTAAGAATTGACACAGAATGACACACAACTCAATCTCCAATTAACATAAACATTTTTATGTATTCAGTACAAAGTGACGACATTATATGCTTATACGAAACTTTTATACACGACGCATATCGAAAATACATCTGAATTAAATTGACTTAATTAATTACGAATTTAATCTCAATTCTGCGTACTGACAGTATCTCGGACGTCATTGTGAATTGTTATTAGACTTACTAAGAAACGCGTTGATGCCTTGTTCCAGAAGAACTAATTTCATATAATCAGTTGCTTCGAGAGAAAAGGTTATACCTTAAGATGGTTAGATAATCAGACTCTCTTGTAGAGAGAAAGGATCGCGGAAATGTTAGAACGGTTGCATAAAACTTAATTGTTATATTGTTTAATTAATAAATTGTTAAACAAAAATTGTTATAAAAAACTGTAGAACAATTGCGATTAGTTATTTAAAAAAAGAAATGTCAAATCGATTAAAGCTGGTAAAAAACTACGGAATGAGTTACAGAATTGCATTCTTTATTCGTAAAGTTAAAAAACAAAGGTTTAAGAATTAAGGAATTCTTTAAGAATTAAGAATTATCGCTTAATAGCTTACAGACTGCAAGCTTTGTGTAATATACAATGTTGTGCTTAGATAACTTAAAATTATCTTGATAAAAATAAAATAAATTACATGTAAAATTAAATCATCTTTATCTTAAATAAGATAAAAATGATTAATTTTAATTTATATAAATAAAAGATAAAATATATGGTTTTATCTAGATAAATTTTTAAATAATATCGCTGAGTAAAAAAATTTAGGATATAAAATTATGTATTCATATTTTTATTGCTAAATCTTTATTTCTTAAAAACAAAAGTTGTTTGAATAATTCTGATAAAAAATATTCCTCTTCGGAATCAATACGCAAATGAAAATCAAAGTTAAAAAATGAAAAGAATATGTAACTCATATAATAACTAACAAAATTTTTGAAAGTTTTCGAATTTATAGTTTTGGAGCAATTTTATATTACATTTCTACTGATCTGTGTAATCTGGGCTGTGCTCCGATGTTCAATATCAATACTAAAAAATCTATAGTTTACGTTGCGTATACTATATATTTTCACTGCTGATAATAAATTTCGGAACGCAGCTCAGATCAGTAGAAGTGCGTTTATAATACAATATATAAATTATATAATATAAAAATTTCACTGTTATCACTTTGAAAAATTCTCTTGTTGGGATAAATAGTTACTAAAAGGCTTGGAGGCTAAAAACAATACTTCAATCTTGTTATTGTTATCATTATCTTAGATAATTTAATAAAGATAACACTTCTTTTATCTAAAATAAAGATAATAAATATTATATAATAATAATCTAGAGAAAAATAATACATCTTTCTTTACCTATAATGATTTCTTTATCTTTATGATTATCTAGATAATTTTATATAGATAATGACAAACACTAGTAACATATAATATGATAGATATTATAAGAGAAATATATTATAATATGAAAAAAAATCGCCAATACTGGTATATTTCTTCTGAAGTAACACTCCTTATTTTTATGGAATCTAAACATTGTATTGCATTAATACTGATAAAAAGATGATCTGCTTAAATAATTAAAGAAATAAAAATTCATAATTTATATATTCATGGCTTTTTATGTAAAATATGCTAAAAACGAATTTTTAAATAAATTTTCATTTTATTTTATAAATGACATAGTTTGAACAAGAGAGAAAGAATATATTATTGAAACATTGATTACAAACTCTTCAACTACAAAATGTTGATAAATTTTTTATGAATTTTTTCATATATTTTTCATATTTTTTAGTAACTTACGATAATACCTTAAGAAAAACAATGTTCAACGCATCAGATCTAATAACATGCCTAAAAGCGTATAAAATAAGGTTCAATTTTAGTCCTTTAATTTTATAAGCTTTGTGGTTTAATAAATAAATATATGTTATTATTTAGTTTATCAATTTATTTTATACTTAACTCCTTCCCTACGGGGCCGTCAGGCCTATTCTGTAATTCTTAACGACAGTTTCGTTACCGTTATAACGCCATTGCGCAGTTTTTTTTATCATGTATTATATCTGCGCAACGACTGTTAAGAGTTACAAAATAGGTCTGCATGTCTGAATTTTACCGTTACTATGTGCTAGTTTGGAACCCAATTTCTCAGGCATTCTTTTTGAGTTACGTTGCAAAAATGTTAATTGCAAAATACGAAACAGTATTATAAAAACTGCTATACTATTTGATAGAAGACATCTACTTTGTATTCATGTCTTTAAAGTTTTATTTTCAACATTTTTTTAGAATATTAAAAGACGAAGTAGCATACCAGTATATTAATGACTTTCTTCTACGTCGCTAACAAACAAAGCAATAAAAAATAACGGAAGTACAGAGCTCATAAGTATAATTATATCGCTTATCCCGTAAATCTTCAGAACACACTGGAATACGCAAAGTTTTTGTCCGATAATATCACCACAACCAGTTAAAAATATTCCATGCTACTCGGAAATAATCCGGTATTCGTTTGTTATCGCGCAGTTATATTTTTTAACACAACTCGCTCGCCCTTGAAGAATAATCTTTACAGCGTCGAAAGTGAATGTAAATTTGATTAAGATGCATGCTACGTGGATATCGCGGATCTCAGTGTCAGACAAAGCTGCAGATTTCATATTCATGGGACCTGCAATTCACAACGTTCCTTTTGGGGCCATTGACACAGTATCTAGCGTGAAAAAAAAATAATAATAATCGAGGGAAATTGTTGTATCGCGCAACGGTCACGGTCACTAGTCTCGAAATTATCCGGAACGTCTGCAATTGATGAAACTCGCGTGCACGCTCTTGGAAAGAGCCGGCTTTTATATCACGCAGTAGAGGAGAGACGTGAATGTAACTGCAATTGCATTGTCACCTACAATCTAAATATGGAAAATATCAGAATAGCGATAAGATTGTGGAGTAACTCACGCAATTTGTAAGAAGTTTCTATTATATTTACATAACGTGACCTCTTCCGCAAATTCAATGTATTTCAGTTTCAAGTGAATTTAATTTTCCATTTTCACTTGGCGTAGCCTCCATTTCTTGAATTTACCAATGGAGGAATCCGGGTGAACTTTGCGGGATATCATGCTCAAGCTGGACTCGGTGGTCTTCTGCGAGGCACAGGCGGTGGACTTCATGTGAGCGCGGGGACTCCATGGGGTGCACACGCTGGTGCGGGATTAGGCGGTCAAATAGGAGATAATCTTGGTGAGTATTCGTGAAAGTAAAAAAATATAATGTGTATTGATGCAGAAATAAATTAACATCAAATCTAATATATAAGTAAGAAATATAAAATCTTCTTTAAATAATTTGATAATCTTAAACAGACATAACTTGCTTACATAAAGAAATTTTGTATATTTTTATCGAGAAAAGTATATTTACCTTTATTCAATAATAATTTTTATGAGAGAGGGAAAAAAATATCACATAAAAAATAACCATGTTTTTAAAAATCAAGAATTAGAATTTTGTGATACTATTAATATCAAAACAATTATATTGTGTTCTTTAAATGACTAATGTTGGAATAAAAATATAATATTTTAAAATGTTGAAATTAAAAATTACCATTTTTTAAACAAGATGTGATATTCTTGTTAATATATATGAAATAATTGTTGTTTTGATACTAATTTTTTTTGTATGATAAAATTTTAATATATAAGTAACAAAAAATCTTTAAGATGATAAAGGTGACAAAGTTTCGACATCAATCTATTCGATATTCAATAATCGATCTATAGATACTTTATAGTTTCAATATTTTTATTAAAAATACGAAAATATTATCAAATAAGAGACTACACAAATATAAACGAACTACTTCAGGCGGTGGTCTTTACGCTCGCGCTGGACTCGGCCGTGGAGGACCAGAAGCGGCAGCTGGCCTCGGTGGGAGACTGGATGGCACTGGACGGTCAGCGAACCCGATTGCAGGTGGCTTGTACGCAGGGGCAACACCGGGCGGTGGTCCAGGACCGGGTGTATTTCTCGGCGGAGGTGCCGATCAAGCTATTGGAATATACGATGGGATTATAAGTGGCAGTGCGGCAGAGGCAGCAACTACCGCGCCAGCAGCGAGTGCGGATGCGGCTGCGAACGTAGCGAAGCCGAGCAGGGGCCGCACGAATATACAGATCATACCTTCGAAAGCGCAGAAGGAGAAAGAGAAAGAGGTTTTAAACGCGATTACGTAGTTTATAGTTTTATTCTTTATGCAATAGGGGATATATCGTACATTCTGATTTTCTAGGTGTCAAATACCATAAAGTAAACGAGAAGTTGAGAGACGCGTTGAAGATCATTGACAGTCTTCCAACGCTTCTTCGTAGAGTAGTCGTAGTTTAATAGCTTGTTCTAATAAGTATATAAGCAAATTTAAATTTCTAACGAATTCTTGGGACATATATTTTAACCCGTCGATCTCATCTTTGTACAAATATATTCGCGGGATATCGTCTTTAAAATAAATCTATCGAATGCAGAAGACAGCAGTTGCAGCTGACGCTACTCTTCGAGCCGATGGGCCCGCAGGTGAAAAAGTCGGATCGCTAAACAAGGAGGTGAGAAACAGATTGCATATCGATCAAACGTTTCAATCATCAGGCATTTAATAGAAAAAAAAGAAGAAAGAGAAATTTTTTGCAATAGATGCGACGTGCAGTGCCATACACAGCCATGGTACCCGCAGCTGATGGGGGTCTAATCAAATCGGTTTACGTTGGGGCAGCGCCAGCCGTGAAAACCGTCGTGGTTTCGACACCTACAGTTGCTGCACCCGCTCAAAACGCAGTCCAAGCCACCGCCAATGCAACGATTACAACTGTTGGTGAGCAATCGTTACTACGCTTCTCATCTGCACTTGATCAAATGGCATTCCATGAGAAACCTTTCTCTTCCAGCCAATAATCCGAGCGTAGTCGTCCAAAAACCCGTGTATCCACGCTGGTACTTCAGAAAAAGATTCTGGGCCGGGCCCAGGAAAGCAGTTTACGTTGCTCCGACAGCTGATACTGAAAGCTCTCCTTCGGACATAGTCGGCGAACTTTTCGTCAACGCAGTTGGAGATGGTGGCGCAGTCGCAGGCAAAACTTCCGCCAGCGGATCTTTATTCGATGATATTTTTAACGTAAGTCGATTCTTCTGTTTCCATATACCGCCATTACATCTCACGAGCATTGCGAGTGTATGAGGAATTACGTAGTTTTTAATGAGTCAAACTTCATCTTCAGATCCCGATTTCTACGTTGGCCGCTGTTAACCAGCTGCTAAGAAACAACGTTGGCTAAGGAGTCACTGTAGCGCACGTACTACTTATGAACTCATACTTAAAATACTATATATATATATATAATGGACGATTATATAATAATACACACAGACGAGGTAGTCAAAGACTACGAGATCCTTCGAATATATTTAGCAAACTCATTTGTTACGTAGCTTCTTTTGGCAGAAGATGTTTGTTTTGCCTACTTACAAACGCTGTGCACACATTATCCATCTTATAAGTCCCTGTACGTGATTAGATTATATCAACCAGCGATTATATTTCGTATATATTACAGTATTTCTTTATCTGTAAATTATTTACAAGAAAAATACATATGCTAATAAAGTTTTTGTAAAAAAAAAAAATCATTAATTATTTCTGCATTTTATTTCATATACTTTACTTCGTAGCTTACATATTATTCCTTCATTTAATATATAAATAGTATTCGAAAATGTCACGATACACGTTTCAAGAATATTTCACCATTATATTATATCAAGAATGGAAAGATTAGTTCTGTTTTTTGCTCAGTGTGGATCTTAAATGACCATGAATATGATTATCATAAAACGCTCGCTATTAACCACGAGTGTGTTATTTTATTTAAATAGGGTAATTAAAGACGAAAGCTAAAATGCGATAATTACGAAAGACGTAAAAGAAGGAAGAAAACAATAATATAATTCTAATTAGCGTCCGTTTTATTCTCGACAATAAAGGCTAGTTTGTATATCACTCTTAAGTAAGTTACGTGCTCGTGCATATCTTTAAAGAATTTTTTCGAATGTTTTCGAATTTTCCGTGATCCACTCATTTTATTAAACTTGCAGAATGTGCAGACATCGTCATAATTATGATAAAAATATGTATGATTTGGTTGATAATTATAATAAGCAGTAAAAATGTAGAGAAAGATAATATATTGCAATTAAAAGATGATGATCAAAAATTTAAAAAAAAGCAGATTCTGCAATGGAAAATAAAGAACAAAGCAAAAAAGACGAAAATTAATCTGGTAATAAAAATAAAAATAAACGAAACAGAAACTATAGAACAGCCTGAAGAGAGAGAAAATAATCTAAAAGGAAATAAGAAAAAACTCATCGACAAAAATGTTTCGACAGATCAGCAAGCTCAGCAATAATAATCTCGCAGAGAGGAAGTAGCTTCGTGGAAAACGTTACTAATAAAAATCAAACTGAAGAATTAAAAAAAATGACTAATAAAAGAACAGTATTTGATAAGTCTATAGAATAAGGACTTGATGACAGAAAACCATTAACAAGTGAAGAAGATGACGTGAAAGACATGAAAAAGAAAAATTATTAAAGACTTCTTAACTAGTCAAGGACCAACGAAGAACAGCACTGAAATTGACAGTATCGATAAAGATTTAAATAATGCGAAAATCGGAGTAAATAATGATAGGAAAAACTATCTCAATAAAAAAAATAACAAAAAGTACATTCCATAGCCAAAATATATCGGGTAATTATCTTCTTCGCTGAAAATAATTGAGCTAATTTGTTTATTAGATACGATTTCTATGATATAATATTATTTCTTTTCTTCTTATAATGACCACATGTAATCTTGCGCTGAATAATATAGCTTTTCGAATTGAATAGCGATTACATTAAATATTTAAATTGTACAATCAATATATAGATGAAATTCTGATATATTAAAATGTAGGCTTATTTTTCGTTGTCGCCAAGCGAGGCATTTTTTGCGTTGTCGCTAAGCGAGAACCTCATTGTTGGGTCGGCCTATGCAAACAGGAATATCTGCTAGCAATAAAAGGGAAAACGCTTGCGGAAAACTTCCGAGACTGGCTCCGAGCGCTAGCCTGATTTTCTGAAGATCGGCGATGGGCAGTCCAAGGTTTTTGTGACCTGAAATCCTTTATCTTTTTCGAGCGAGCCGCGGGCCTGAGTGCGAACCCGCGAATTTTCAATCTTTACCCGCAGCTACGCGGAGAGGCTCATGCCTCTCAAGCACTCTCAAGGTCCCCTGACAAACTTGTATTTTACTCTTTTTTTAAATAAACTGTACACCCACAAAACTATCGATTAAATAACAAACTACAATGATCTAATGTTAAAGTAATCTAAATTTTAAATGTGTTCTTATTTTTATTATAACATTTAAATGAGCAACAAAGTTTATAACGAGTCTATAATAATTATCACATGCGTATATTCCATGTTTGTTTTTTATTCAATATTTGATATTGATTGGGACATTTATATGTAATTATTTGATTATAAGAAGAATATTTGTATTACATAAAGAAATAAGATCGACTGAGATATTTACATGTAATTCTTTAATTATAAGAGGAATATTTGTATTATATAATAAAAAGCAAATGTCTTCATAATTACATCTTAAAATTGATACACATCCTTGTGTGCTTCCGCTGAGATACCATCTCGATTGAATTATCTTTACTGTGTGAGCATCGACCACATGCTCCTCTTAAGATTGTATATGACTAAGGATTTCTCTACTATTTTTCTGTCTTTGATTAGATAACTCTTAAGAATACTTTTCATTGTATCGTATTCCTTTATGACTAAGTCTGACTAGAAGATTTTCTATTACCAGAGCATTTTTCGTTCCTAAACTTGATTAGATAGCCAGATCTCCCATTATCGAAAGTCTCCCTTCGATAAAAGGTAATGCATCACTTTAGGAATTTAAAAAGATTTTAATGCGTTATAGCATAGCCTTATAAAGAGGGACTTCAGCAACTGCAGGAGCAGTTCCTCAGTTCACGTACTACTGTAAACTACATATATATTTGTACTCTACAATTAAGTAATTATTGTAAGAAAAAAAGAAATAAATTCTTTTATTTTAAACATTAAAATCGACAAATCTTACAACTGTAAGGCATTGAATAATTCCCATAATAATTATTAATCTAATGTTGGTTACATAATCATCAAGAATAATACTAATTAAATAGATTTCCGAGAAAACAATGGCAGAATCAAGGAACGATAAAAATAAAACAAAACGCTAAATTTAATACACCTAACGTGAATGCATAATATGAATGCTTAACTCTTCATTGCTCATGAGGCGAAGTTCACATCTGATTTTTAATTGCATAGACATGGCATAAAAGTTGACTCTGAAATTTGCTAACTTTTTACTTACAACTGTTTAAATTTTATTTGTATAATTATTTTCTCAATTTCGTTTAGTATAATTTTTATTAAAGATTTTAAAAGTATTAACGTGTAATATATTTCAGCGCGGCATTCCGCGCCAGAACAAATATGTATGTACAATTGACGCGATTCGCGCCGTTGCCTGATCTTACTAATTTACTGTGACAAAGAGATAAACCAAACGTTTCATTCTTTTATTGTTTATAATACACGAACTACTTTTGTATTTATTATTTCTATTTCTTTTATTAATTTCTTTTTTTCTCTCAACGATCATAATCATATGATCTAATTGTAAACAAAACTGTAAAGCTGGTCTTTCATGGGCGTCAGTTGACGCTCGAAACGATGATTGAAAAAGAAATATTGTTTTTTATATAGACATGTATTCTTTTGTAATTTTTACATTTTATGATTAAATTATTAAAAATATGATCTTATGTATAATATAAAATATAACTTTACATATTATATATAATTGATAAAATATAATCCTATTTATCCTATTAAAAAAATTTATCATTATTAAAAT
>QKQZ01006032.1:0-19797 GCA_003595255.1 Solenopsis fugax | reverse complement strand
TCGTTAATTATGAAAACCTAGCTTTTATTCATTCTCAAAGCTTAACTGCCCTGTCTTACTCCACTTTCCCCTAATATTAAGTAAAAATAAAATAAAATAAAAATTTTCTATTATTTAATGTTATAAGTAATACCTTTCGAAGTATAAACATTAAAATATAATGAATTTCTTATATTCCTATCTCCTCTCTTCTTTACATCTTCAATGAGTAATTTGCATGTCAGAAATTATTGAGTCTACATGAGCGTATCTAGAAGGAGAGGAAGTAGAAGAAGATTAAACTCTCCTGAAATTTCAAAAATTATTTACGCAACATAATGGCAGAAGATTATTTGAATGGCATAACCCTTATGTCAATTAAAAGAGACATTACTGAATCCTAAATATATGTTTAAACTCTTTGAAAAAAATTTTCGCATAATTCTTTAATTTTGTCAATTTTATTGAATGATTTTCTTTGCCTTGTATTCTTCCTGTTTTTTAACTTCAGTTTAATATCACATTTTCAATAATATTTAACAATATTTTTCATACAGAAAGCCTTATCATGTTCTTTTCTGAATTTAAACTAATTTTTTTCCTAAGAAAATAATTATGAATATTTTATGTATAATAATAATAATAATAATAATAGCAATATTAAAAAACTACACATTTCGTCTTTAATAATTGTATTTTGCCTATTCCTTTTTCAGGAAAAAAAATAAAAGTTATGTGTAATTTTTTTTATAAAATCTATTATTTTTCCCACTCAAAATAAAAAATAAAGAGACATTCTAAAACCTAAAATATAAAAAAAAAACTTATTGACGCAAAAAATTGCTGTATATGTATATGATAACAGAATTGATAGAACCCTGCTCTCATCCCGAAAAAAATCCTAGGTATGTGTAACATCTATAAAGTCTACGATGTATTTTTAACTAGCATTTAATAATTCTTATACGCGTACGTCTTTCTAACAGAAGCTGAAATTGATCCACGTTCGAGAGATCGTCGCGTTATATTTTTAATCTTTTCAATCTATGTGTAAGATAGCGCCTCTCACCGCCTTCGCAAGAAAGTATTTCGCCAATTTTTCTCGGCGCTTAAATTAATAAAATAATAGACCGGGCGAACGCGCGCCAATCGTTCGCGCAAGAAATGCGTCCCGATATCCCATGCAGAGGCACGTGCAGAACGTGTTCCGCAACTTTTCTGCAACGTTATTAGCTCCGAAACTTTCGTTACGCTATTCGAAAATCGTGTTTCGTATTCATCGTGCGAGCGCATTAAAAATCGCGTTAAACCGGATTACCGAATACGTCACGAAGATTTACGGAATACGGCGTTGCACGCCGGCATTCATGTCGAAGAGAAAAGCTTGAAAAAGAAATGTATGGTTTTAACGGAATTCGGAGTAACTTCTTTCAAGTAAACCAAGACTTAAAACGTTCATGCTATTAAAAATAAACGTTAAAAAAAACAAAATAATTCTCGAAAACGATAAAGATAAAAACCGGGAAAAATACAAAGACTCATTTTTCACTCGTAGACTCAACAAGACAATATATCATATACGTACATTGTAACGCGAAATAGCTCACAGAACATGTCGAGAAAACGCTGAAATCCACGTATGTATCAAATATGATACACTATGCACTTAGCCCCTTATAGGGCGGCGTTGTGCTCTATTTTACCACTCCATGTAGCTGACACATAGGCGATGTGGTAGGTTGCTAGCTAAATGGACAATGGTATAATATTTTACCGCAGGAAAAAAATAGGCAAAGGCAAAAGCTACGCTTTCGAAAAACGACAAAAAATCGTTTTATATATTTCACCAGTAATACGTATAGCTTTAATTGCATCGATTAAGCGCGTATCGATTTTTTTCAAGTTATTCTCGACTTTCTATCTTAAAGATTGATAGTCGAAAGGTGGAACAGTGTCCAAGCATGCCGCAAAAATATTTAAAACCCTTAAAACTTAAATAAGGAACGTTAAATAAAAATATTTGAGTCATTAAGAGAAAAACAGATAATAAAAAGTACAACTAATAAAGAAAGTTAATGTAATAAAGAAAATGTTAATTGAAAGATGTTTTTAGAAACCTTTAAATGCTATATAAATTTATAAATATTAAAAATCGTGATCATACAATTTCCGTACGATTAAACGTGTCGATACAATTTAACTTAAATATCGATTTATCCCCAAATTCGACGTATCATTTCACCGGAAGTGACACCGTGCAAGTTCTCCAGAGTATATTTGCTAATTTTAGAGTTAAATCTACAGAGACTAACCTTCGGTGTGACCTGGGGTGGGCAGCACTCTCAGTTGATGCCTGCCGAATTGAACTTGATCGTACGGTTCCAGGAGTATGTCTGCCTTGGCACCACTGTTGCGCGATATCACGGACTTGCACCCGGGCAACAGGCACTTCAGTCGGCCCGTCCCGGTGATGTGGTCCGCGTGCATATGCGTGTTCACTGCAACAGCGAGGAAGATTGCCGTGGAGCAAAGACGCCAGTCATTGTTACTAGCAAATGCATAATCGATAAGCGCAACTGAGCCCCGCGCGAGATCCCGTCGCAGCATCATGTTTCCATAATGCGTTACAAGGCGTCGCAGAACCGAGAAAAATACTGGCGAACGAAATAATCACATAAGATTGTCCCAATGCAGAGACGCTAGTTACAGAATTATTTAAGGATGTATGTGTCATATTTCAAAACATTACCAAACATATAAACATTTCATAGAATATTCTAGTTTGAGTATCTGTGTAAAATTTGAGCACAGTTTATTTATTGGTTTAAAAGTTATTTAATTAATGGGGATAAATCGATATTTAAGTTAAAATTTAATTTTTCGTTTACTCTTCATTCTTATGTAAAATTGAGTTTTGCAGTACTTATTTACAAATTTGATAGGAAAGTAGCATTACTAATTAAATCAAAAATTTTACATATACTAATAAAACTCTAATAAATATTCGTGGAAAAAGTCATTTAAATTCACTTACTCGTTTAAAAGTTATTTATTTAAAACTGCAGCAAAATATAGTAATTTTGGCTGCAAAAACCATTATAAATCAAATTTTTCATTATTTCCTTCTTTACAGCTAATTTCAAGATCAAAATTTGGGTATTCGCGACACTGTAATTTTTTGTTGTTGGTTAGAAAAAACAATAAATCTAGAGAAGCCTTTAGTTTTTAAATTTTTTATAACTTTTAGCTCATGTTGAATAGCAAAAACATCCTTAATGCCGAAGATTTTATGAAAAATCACGATATTGATGTAAAAAAAAAACGATCTAATAATAAATTCTTTTATAAGAAATAACAGGATTAAAAAAAAATTTCTAAAAATATTTAATGCTGACATTTGAAAAGTTGCGGCGAGCAGTTGGTGCTTCGACATTGATTAAAAAGTCTGAAATTAATGTTGAAAGTTCCGATATAGCTTGTACTTCGTTTTTTAAAATATCTTATGCGTACAAATGCACGTGAATATAATTTAGCTTCAATAGATAATTAAATTATATTAAATCTATTAATATAATTAGCGGCCTCGCTCTCTTTGTATGACTGAGTTACGAATAATGCGCATAGTTTTACGGGAGTGGGGCAGCATTAATAGCGTTTGCATTATCGGAAAATGGAGAGAAGTGTATTATGGAAATGTTCGTTTGTTCGGGACAGAATTGGCACACGCAGAGTTCCGCATAAACAAGTACATACGTTCCACTCAGCCAAAGCGATCTCTCGCAAAAACCACTTCGTGGTCTGATAACGCAATAAGTAATAAAATAATCCTATCAGCCCTTTTTCACCATAATATATGACATAGTCAACTTTGTCACTTCTTGTCGAACCGAAAATCCCTTCACCATTAAGGAAGCAAATTTCGAAAGGGCTAATGCTGCCTGCGCGAGTAGGGGCAGATGTTGATATATTTCAACTCTGAAATTATTAATAATTAGAAATCGAAGTTTTTAGAAAAGAAAATAGTACACAAGTATTTTTGTTATAATTCTATTCTTTTGTTATAATCTATTAATACATATTTATTATATTTCTGAATATTTCCCAGAAATCTTTTAAATTTATATCAAAAGTTTTTTTTAATGTTGTTTAATTTAGAAAAGTTACAAAAATAAATTTTATTTATGCAAATCGATAATATTTAATCAAAATTTTTTTTACATTGCTCTGAACTCGTTTTTTCATAATTTATGATGACAATATTTTTTATAATAATACTACGTTTGATTATTCTACGCGTTATGAAAATTATTCATACTTTTATTATTATATTATAATTTTTTTTAATTTTAATAAATAGTTTTTTAGTCAATAATTGAGCGGTTATAAATAAATTGTTATGTAAAAGTATTATAAACAAGTATTTATAATAATTGTATTTTTAACCTTTACTCTTCCGAAAGGATATTGGGGTACTCATTTCATTTATGAAACAATTTTTTTAATGTTCTAATGAACTTAGTGCCCTGAAAAAAATTGTTTTACAAGTAAATTATATTTTTTATCTAGTTTAATTTTTTATCAATAACTTTTTTGGGATGACTGTGGCTCGAGCAATCAAGCTTTATTTTTATATATCTATTTTTACCGAAGGGATACCCGAGTACCTATATGTATTTTGTACAGAAATTCAATAAAAAAAGTTATATTTCTTCAAAAATTTTTTTTCACTTCTAAATGNAGTTATATTTCTTCAAAAATTTTTTTTCACTTCTAAATGTTTTATTCATTTCTTCAGCCATAATATTTTAAATACATAATAAAAAATAATATAAAAAATTATTATATGTATAATTTATATAAATTAAAACAGTATTTTTGGCAAAAAATTGAACTAAACAAAAAAAATGTAGTTTATTTGTGAAATTTTAGCACACTAGATACATAACTAGATACATAAAAAAACTAGAAACTAGAAATATAAAACTAAAAACATAAAAAAATTTATTGTATAAAAAAATTGTTTCACAAATGAAATAGATATCCCTTCTAGAATAAGGGTTAAAATATCATCAATTTTTATCTTAAACACGAATAAGAATATTGGCCAAAAATATGTTAAAATCCTGTATTGTATGACATATATATATGGAAAGAACAATTTTACTGTATCTAAAAATGTAGTATCCAAAAATTTAGAAAGATACCAATTAGAAAATAATTTTATGTTGGACCATCAAAATAATTATGTAAGACGTTCAAGCATGATGACACTGCTATAAAATGTTTTAACATTCTAGTAACCAGTTTAAACGTTCAATATAAATTTTTTAATGGTTTAATATAACTATTTCCTGTCTTTCAAAAAATTCTTTCCATATACAATAATAAGTTGGATATTCGACGCTATATGAATAACACAAGAAATAAAAAGTTTTTTTTTGGTCGAAGTGGATCTTGGTGCTTGATAATATTTTCATATCAATTATTAAGTATTCATATGTCTCAGGTCTGTAAATTCATTTATTAATGTATACACGGAAAAAACAAGTTTGCTGAAGTACATAACTAAAAATTTAAATACAGAAAGTAATTTTGACTATCAAAATTATTATGTAGAATGCTCAAGTATGATGAGTAATGTTGCAAAAAAATTTGACTTTCTAGCTAGTAGTTTCAGACTATCATGTAATTATTTTAATGATATAACAAAATTATTTTCAAATCTGTATCTAAACAGTTTTTAGATATTTTAGCAAAATCGTTCGTTCCGCATGTAATAAATTTATGTGTATTTAATAGCGGATATATCAAATATTTTCGTCTATTTCCTGTTTACAGAGATTTTCTATTGTAATACCCTTCACTTTTTAGCATCTAATAATTCGAAATTACTTTTCTACTTCTTTTCTTATTATTAGTTTGAATAGGGAAACCGACGTTTCCGTGACATGACTTGAACGGTATCGTATCGCTGGTTAGTCAAACTTTCAATCAAGGGTTAAACTTAATTAATTTCCATGCAGATCCATCTTCGGGTGCGATAAGCACGATTTGTCGAAATAACGCTCTCGTCGTCGCGATACACTCGGGTATTATACGGCAGCCGCGAAATCGTATCGGCTCGTGCCCGAAGTCAAAGTTCTTTATCGAAATTGGCGAAGTTCGACAATATGCCCGGGCGCACTCTCACCGGGTTTATGGTCCACGGGCGTGTTAACCCCCGGGACAATAGCGAAACTATGCGGGGTCCACGACCGTCCTTAGCGGCAGCGGGATTGCATGCTAATTCATTACGAAGTTCGGCAAATATTGGGTCGGTTAGTAGGATAGTTCACGATATAACTCTGCACCCTCGGCTCGTAAATCACGGCGCGGGGCATCGCGTAATTGCCGACAAGTACATTTCCGATGATATCGAGTAACGACGCCGGTAAGATAATACGTTTTGTTGTTAATTAGAGTATGTAATTAATTAGTTATCGATTCGAGTGTTTTACGAGCGGAGTACGTCAATAAATGTTAGGTTTTCGCAGCTGCGGTATGATTAATTTCGTTCAACATTAATGTTCAAACGCTAAATTTCTGCCTAATAATTGCACATCGATTGAGATAAAGTAACTCTTATCAACTGTACATCAATCGTTAAGGCGATACTGGAGTCGTCAGTTTTACCGATAAGTTCGACCTACACACGTACGAGGTATGAAACATCAACAGATCCCCTACATACTATTGCATCGAGATCTCACGTACACATGTACACAATTTGTCAAACATTCTATTCTCTTAAATTAGGCCTCCCAACTGAATTCTAATGATTCAACATTGTTCATTCATTTATTTTACACCTGGCTCTGTCTTTATTTCGCACAAACAGTCTGCATAACGTTTCCACGAAATAAATGTGTCTGTGAATTGATGGTTTTGGTCGCCATATTAAAGTAAAAGTCGATAAAAAAATCTGTAATTTAAAAATTTTTTCCTGCTTTCGGCAAAAAATGAACCAGAGCCGTATACATTAGTACGTGTATTTTAAATTTGTAAAAGGAATTATATTTCTAAAACCAAAACGAAGTATAAATTGTTTAACAAAATAGTATTTTTATCGATAATACAGACGACTCCCAGCATCGCCTTAAGATCAGTTGAAAAAGATTTCTGAACGTTCAAGTCACGTCAAATCTTGCGAAATAAAAAAGGACAGGAAATTGGAAAAATCCTATTGCACATGACGCCGCGGAAGTGGCTATCGATATTGATTCGGTACTTTGCGAGTTATAAAAGCTAAAAGAGCAATAAACGTCGATATGTAAAGCTTAACATCCGGTAAATATTTCCGGAAAGTTTCGCCAAAATTTTATACGCGCAGTTGCGGCAAAGTTTTCGAGTTTGCATCGATATTTCTTGCACTAGTCTAATAATAGCTCTTCAGTAGAACTTTCCCAAAAAGACCCGTGTGTATTATCTCATAAAAGTGGCACAAGTTGAACCTCGAGAGGAAACGAGGATAATTACAGCGGTATTTTGTAATAAAATTAGAATTAAAATTATATGTCGGAATGATCGATGTAAATATGACAGTTTTTTCTCTGAAATGAATTCAACAACATTCAGATTCTGTATTTGACATACGTCAAATTTCAAAGTTTTTGAGCAAGCAACGATTATAAACGTCGACGTGATACTGTTTTAACGCGTTACTACTTCGCAAAAATTCGAATTTGCTTTTAAAATGTACCCAGGTAAACTCTATCCGCGATCTAGCTGGTGTAACACACAGAGTATACAATCCCAACTAAATAATATCGAATGATACGAAAAACTGAACTGCATACACATACATACACACGCGCATGCGTTTTCCCTCGTCGATTTTCCATTATTTTATTTCGCAAACCGTGATATTTACGAGTGAGATAATGATCTACGCTCGGTTGGCAACTCACGGGCATATTTCAGCGTTAATCCCAGTTCCTCGACAATTGTTTTGTCACGATCAGCCCATTCGATGACCGGATCGATCAGAATCGCTTCCTTAACGTTGACATCGGCCAGCAGATACGTGTACGTACTGGATACTGGATCGAAAAGCTAGAGAAAGAGATTTAAACAATTATTCATTACTCTCTGGCAATCATGCGGATATAAAGTATTACATTATACATATTATATTATACGTACACAGAAAAAAATGAGTATCAAATTAACAATTCATTGTTTCATATATAAGCAAGAATATAAAATCTTCTTGGAAGAATTGATAATCTTAATCAGACATAATTTGCTTACGTGAAGAGAAAAATTTTCTCCATGTAAGCAAATTATGTCTGTTTAGATTATAAATTCTTCTAAGAAGATTTTATATTCTTGCTTATATATGAAACAATGAATTGTTGATTTGATATTAATTTTTTTTCTGTGCAAATAACACATTATTCTTATATATATTTTAATAATATTATTCTCGTGTCTTTGTAATTACGTTATTACAAATAAGACCAGCTAAATACATGCGCGTGCATTAAAAAGTTGAAAACAAATAAATGTAATGAGACATGGAAATGATATAAATGTATACATATGGCATATTACATCACACGCGATAATAAACAGAGGAGATTCTGAAACTCTACACATTTAGATAATATTTTTACTATATGTATTTTCGATTCAGTACAAATCAAATGAAAATACGACAGATAAGATAATCAATTGCAGACAAACAAACGCATTGACATTTCGCAACGTTTAACAACGATTTGTACATTTTGAATCCTGTCGCATGTTTAATTGCACCTACACTTTGATTCGCGTGTGCACGTGTAGCGGACAAGGGAATGGTAGAAAATATAATTCTTTGAAAATACATGAAGCTGCGCGAACCTATTTTCACGAAGCGCAAACAAAAAATAGAATGTTTTTTTGCATTTTTCCTCTATGTTAACGCGCAACATTCAGTAATCCTGTCAGTACTGACTCGTTTTTAGAGATAATTCAGATGTGTAATAATTTTTGTTTTTAGTCAGATTTCATCTGCGCTTTCATCCGAATTTGAACTTGGAGCCTATCGAAAAATGAAACAGGCTTTACTTTGAGTAAACCGAAATAGGAACGAAAATATAACGGAGCAATATTTTTTTTCATCATAGTTTCTTTGTTACATCGATCCGATCTATTAATATTCGTTGTGGAAACGGGAAACAAATTTGAATTAAATTCACTCGTTCAACTTTGAAGTAAGTGGCCCTCGCATTTAATGTAATTTATCACTTTAGTATTACGTTTTGCTGTAATGAGATAAAAGAAAGAGTGACAGAAACAGAAATAAGATTTTTAAGTAAAAAAAAGTTGTGAAAAAGTTAGAATAAGAGATTAAGGTCAAGGCTGAGTAAGTTTAAATAATAATAAAAGTAATAAAAATCAAAGGTTGGATGTAGGATATGAAAGAAAAATAAGGTAAAAATAAGGTAAAAATAGTCCAATCAGCAGACAATGTTTTCTAAATGTTTTTAAAATATTTATTCTTCATTATAACGGCTTTTAAATATTTAAAAACATTTAAAAAACATTATCTGCTAATTGGGTACCCAGCAAACACAAAATTACAGTTATATAAATATTAGTTGTAATTTCTCACCCAACTGTTATATAAGACATTTGTTATATCGAGAATAGAACTCACATCATGACTGACAAAGTTCCTTACAAAAATTTTCGAGCCACCTATAATTGTAGGGCAATTTTTACATTGCGCTATTTTTCTCTAATTAGCGTAATTTGTTATGTTAATTAAAAAAAATTCTTCTGTTAAAAGAATAAATGGTAATTTGAACAATATTTCGTACTCTTTGTTGTTTACATTAAATTTAATAAAAAGATAACACTCGTTTTATCAAAGATAAAAATGTAAATAATATTACATTACAATAATCTTGATAAAGATAAGATAAAGCAATTTCTTCATTTAAATAATTATCTAGATAATTTTATAGATATTGGCAAACACTGTTACGTAATAAAATAAACCAAGTCCCGCTCTTGGCAGAAAGCTGAAGGAAATAAATTATATTCCATATAATCTATATTATTCTATGACATTTTGCTTCGATATAATTATTGTTCTACGTAGAAGCTAACAGACGTAAAAGTCGTAAAAACAGTGGCGAATATTTCGCATTCCATACGTCAAGGTAAACTCAAAACCGATTACTTTCCGACTGGTAAATCAAATTTCCGTTGAAACCGTTTCAAAGGTCTGTTGAAATTGTAAACGAAAAAAGCTCTTTGGAAAAAAAACATACATTCAGTTACGGTTGACCAGAGTATTACAGAACGATGCGGATTAAAGAACATCGTATTGAAAGCACTAGCTTTCTATAATAATAATTAAAAAAAGAGGGGATAACTTGCTTAAAATAAATTCGTTGATATTGTATAACATATAACAAAATTGAAAAATTACGAATTCCTTAATATTTTTGTTAAAAAAAAATTTGTTTTGTATATTTGTGACAAAAATCTTCTCTTGAGATATTTCAGTCAACCGGAGGTACTTGCACTTTCTACATCAAAATTTTTACAATCCGGGTAAACTCTCGAATGTAAAGTTCGGCATTTTCAAGGTTACTCCAAATATCCTTTCAAATGCGAACGCGAATGCCAATGTTCTCCCTGACCGCGCTTTTCTACATTTTTCTGCAATCCTTTCTCTTATCCCTCGAAATCCAGGATACGCGAAGTCGCTTTGTTTTATATGCTGCAAACGCAGAAGAAGAGAAACAGAGTTTATTTTTTTTTAGCATTTTTCTATACCATCTTTTACAATGTTTCTTTCTTTTTTTTGTTTTTTCGAAATATTAAATATGTATTTATTTTATTTAAAATGCTACAGAAAACGGATCTTATTAGATTTATCCTTTTAATATGCATTTTTTAATACTTTCCAATCGTGTTTCTCGTGATTTTTATTTCTTATTTTTTCCTCAAAGTATTAAATATATGAATATATAAACTTGAAATATATAAAGATGCAACAATTATTAAATGAGCTATTTGGCAGTTTATTTTCCCTGATTAAGATTGCTCTTTCCAAAACAATATTCCAAGATTAAAATAAAAAAAAATCGTAACACATTTTAATCCTTTCGTAGCGCTACCGCCATCAAATGGATACGACGCAATTATACTTCTTATAATTAAAAAATCGTACAAAATAGAATAAAAGACGTATAATGTTATGAGATTTTTCTTTACATTTTAATGAAATGATTCCTTAAAGAAGTGAGTCTCCAAAATTGAGTTTGACGAAAGTATTATAAATGAGATATATTTTTGAGAGAAAAATTTTTTGGAAAATTCTTGCGTGTAAAAATTAATTCAGGTATTTAGATGATATTTCTGGAAATAATAGAGTCCGGTATTTACACCGCAGAAATCAGAATAAATAAACAGAATAAAGATAATTTGCTTGCAATTAACCACTCTGTTACATATCTCCGTGTTATATTAATACTGTGTTGTGATTTGTTTTTCATTGTTAATATTAACGAAATTATCGTGAATTGAATCAATTTGTCAATGTTGTGAATACCTATATTGTAGTGATATACCTACATAAAATGATTAGTTTTTTTAAATGGAGTGTAAAAAGCTTAGTGATCAATTTATAATGCATAAATATAGAAATAATAAAAGATGAAGTATACCAAAATATATACAAATGCATAGTTCTTATATTCTTTGTTCAACTTCGTCCCATTCATGAGTGACCATATATTCCATCCCTTTTGATATATGGCAAAAATTCAAGGGTTTCTAAACGTTTTCTTTTTTCAAATATAAGAAAATTATTTCGCTTTTTAAATATAAAAAAATATTTCATTAAAAAAATTTTTTTATTGTTATAGTAGACAGTACAAAACAAAGGTGTGCTGTAAATTTCAAGATTGTACCTACACGAATTATTTACATATTGTTTATATGTTTACTCGAATTTTTTTACGTAAACAACACAAACAATGTAAATTATTTTAAACTTAAATGGAAAATTCATATTAAAAAAGTAATTAAATTATAAAATTGTTAATATATCTGATTTCAGTATTGATAAAGTAAAAATAAATAATATTAAAAATAAAAAAATGAAGTATACAGCCTTGACTAAAATTATTAGGCACTTATATTTTTCTATTTATCTGTAATTCTTTTGTCTGTATTACTTCATATATTGATTACTAGCATTGTATAAAAGTATAAAGGATTCTCGAAACAAAGAATATTCACATTTTAATTTTTATTTACAATCTTTCCAGTTAAAAATATTTAAAAAAATATCAGTACATATATAATGCCTAATATTTTTGTTATTTTCACAATTTCTTATGAAATTTGAATTTTCTATAATTAATCAATTGATGATATTATTTACAGAAGAACACGTATAGTTTACATAGTTTACATTGTGTTCGTGTAATATAGATTAATTATATTTTACGCCTTGGTATAAAATTTCTTAATATAATTAATCTTAAACACAGGAAATAAATAATGCTTGATAAATTAAGATAAGTTAAGATAAGTGCGGCATATTTCAGAGTCTTATCTTATGTGTATTTGTAAAATGTATTAATATGTATAACGGTAAAAAGAATTGTATTATCAGAAACATTAAAACACATTATATTATAACATTATTGTAATATTTCTAAAGGTGGATGTTTTACTATTGCTGCAACGTTGCAGCAATTGTAGCAACATTTAACGACATTTTTGCAATGTTGCAATCTTGCGATGAATTAAATAATTCTGCAATATTGCTACAATCTTTCTGTGGTGTATGGAGTATACACACGTAATGTAAATTATTTATATTTTATGTATAAATACCTAATAATAATTTTCATTAGTTCTGATTCAATCTGATTCTTCCATGATCCATTGATTATTGTTTGCATAGATTACACATGAAATATAAATTTACATAATTTACATTGTATGCACATAATATAAATTATCTATATTTTACGCGTAAACGCAAAATTCTGTTTAAGATCGCCTGTGACGAAATTGAACTTGAATTACATTCAAATAATACGATCGAATTATGAATACACTCTAAAAAGGTGCATATATCGTCACCAGTGTTTGCCATTATCTATATAAAATTATCTAGATAATCATCTAGATAAAGAAATAACTTCATCTTATCTTTATCTAGATTATTATAATGTACATTATTTTCATCTTTATCTTAGATAAAATTAATGTTATCTTTTTTAAATTATCTAAGATAATGCGAATAACGAGAATGAAGTATTGTGTTTAGCCTCCGTCTTCAAATTACCATTTATCATAACAGATTTTTTTCAAGAATTGCAAAATTTATTGCCAGTACTAAAAATCTATAGAAAAGTACGTAATGTGAACTATAGATTTTTAGTACTGGCAATATATATCAAAACGCAGTTCAGATCAACAGTAGTAGAATAAAAATTGCCCCAAAACTATAAATTCGAAAACTTACAAGATATTTTGTCAGTCATTATATAATGTGAATTATTAAATATATATTTCTCCTATTTTTAATTTTGAGTTTTATTTACATATTGATTCAAATTTAACGAGAAATATTTTTTGTTAGTATAATTATTTGAAGAACTTTTGTTTTTTAAAAATATTGATTTAGAAATAAAAATATGAACATATTTCATATCCTAAATTGTTTTTTGCTCAATAATATTATCTGAAAATTATCTAGATAAAACTATATTTTTTTATCTTTTATCTAGATAAATTAAACTTAAATCATCTTTATCTTATCTAAAATATATTTACACGTAACTTATCTTTATCTAGATAAATTTTAAGTTATCTAAGCGCAACACTGATCGTCACTAACGACCGTCAGATGACGTTGGCGGCCGAGTCCCCGAGTGAATATGCGTCGGTTACCCTTCGCGCGAATGTTACCTGGCGAAACAGGAAATCTCTTGAGAAGGGCACGCGCTCCGTCAAAACGTCGATCATGGTGTACTTCGCACGCGTTCCATTTGCCCGTAGAACTAACGGCGACGCTACTCGATAGAAATTGCGGATCATGATTCATTTATATCCATTTATATACAGCACCACACACCTCATCCCGTCGCGTAGTGCCGCGCATGACTACCAATGACTACCGACGATAATGACAATACGCAACTGGTTCTCTTCAATTTGTATCCCCTCGCCGCTTATTCCGCAACATTGCGCAATTGTTATCTTTTGCCATCTTTTTAATCGTATCGGCCTGCTACGTTACGATGGGTCGATTGCTGAATCATGAGGTTCATTTCTGTTAATGAGCCCTGTAAATTACGATATTATCGAGCGATATGCGGGCGTATCACGTAGGCACGACTTTGTTGAGATAAAGTTGTCCATCTTGGAGCATGACATAATCCTGGTCGGTCCTCTATTACTAGTATCTAGACTGCTACTTCCATTTAGCACTTGCTTGCACTTAAGCACCATTAAGCACTTCATGTAAACAAAGAGGAAGACTGGAACAGACTGATCATGATCTATTAAGGAAGAAAGAAAAATCACTTTCTTAAGGTACATAGTTATGATAAATTCCCAACAAATTTAGCTAATTTTAGAAAATTAATTATAAGGACTAATATAATTATGTAATTGATTTAATTGATTTCTGATTGATATGGTATTTTTTTAGGCTTAGAGCATGCAAAGCTTCATGTTAATTTGTGCTTCGACCATGTATAATAGTTGCATCAGAGGAATTGATTGAGTGTGGACATGAAAAATTTTTGAGTTTTTGACGATCAATTTTTACATTACACATATCCAACTTAGGCTCATAAATACCATGAAATACAATTTTTCTCTTAATTCAATGATTATTATTGATCAAATTGATTCCAGGTAAGGGAACAAGTATCATATTACATATAGAAGAATATGTACATGTTATTTTGTATTTAACTGTTTTGTTAAATTATAACATTTTCTTTCAGATGCCATCCATAACATTCAATAACATGATCTATAATTTGTAAAGGCCTTTCTCAAAATGTGAGTCAAAATACAGTACAGTTTTAATCTAAGTTATCTCGCATGTATGATAAACGCGATGTTTAAATGTTACTTTGTTATAATTTTATATTTTTACATACTTTGTAAATTTTTAGGACTGGGGAGATGAGCGTTCTAAAGTAGATGAAACTCATTGTGAAGATAGTGAAGTTCAAAGAACTGGCTCCTTACGAGGCAGGTTGATTACGTCAGGTGCGCAACTTTGATGTTATCATCTATATTCATATCCTGATCAGGATCAGTACTGTTCGAGATCCTTGGTAGCAGATGCAACGGTACCCATCTCTATCGTTTCTGTAAATGGCAATTGGTGTCGCATACAAGATACTTCAAAGCTCAGTGTGGTTAAGCTGAACGGAAAGATACCTCCTGATGGATGCAAACCTTTATATATGTTCTGTGGATGCAAGTGATTAGTCAAGAATGTAAGGACTTGGATTGAATGGGCTACAGGCTTGTTTTCTTTTTCCACACTCCAGGATTGAATGGAATTCTTGCATAGTTCATCTTCTTTTTCTTCTTTTCAGATTGGAAAAGAAAAAGAAAAAATAAACCACTTCCTTAAGAAGAAAGAGCAATCCTTACATAAATTAAATTAAAAAATAGAAAACAGCGTAGATTTCAAGAAGGGATCATAATTTAATGTCTTATATATTTCTATAATAAAATTAAATACACAGTCTCTAAACTTTAGTTTTTAAATTATATTTGAATGTACTTACAACATGCTTTTCTAATTTACTGATTATCAGTATGTGAGAATTTTTTTAATATAAATGAACATTTAATAGAATTAAAACGATTTTGAGATTTTATCAAACTCATATTTTTAGTTTTAAATATTTAACTTTTTCTGTTGATAATTAAAATACATATATATATTATTAATAAAAGAATATTAAACAAAAAAATATTTGTTTAATTTAGATATTAACATCTTTATATGAATTACATTTTATTAAATTTCTTGGACATGTCATAGTATTGTGAATTTTAATAATTGTCGAAGTTCAAGTATCCTTATTAAATATCTAAATAAATTACTAACTTATATGATTCAATTTTTTCTGCAATTTGTTATTTTAACGAAATCCGACAAGAAAAGTACATATTCCTTGGAAAATATCGATCTTAAGAATAATGTAATAGTGTAAAACATAATTATGATATTTAGTAATATCTGAAAGATTTAATTATTGATTATTTATATTGCTTTTATTTTGACTGCACTCACGTAAATATTAATTTTGATAAACATTATGATATGTCAAAGCATCCGTTTGACTTCTTGAATTTCCCGCCATGTTGTGTAGGATCTTGGCTACCATTTTATAACCTAGCCGTTTTCCTGACACTGAGGTCTCTCTTTCCGGTTTGCATTCTCGCAAAGGTGCATAGTATTGACAATCCTTTGAAGATTTATTCTATTTTTTTTAGTAAATAATGTATAAAAATTTATAATAAAAGAAATGTAGTAATTTAGTTGATCCTACGATTTTTACTGATTATCGAAATCGGGAATTCAGAGCATTAATTTGTATTTCGCACGTGTGACTAGTATACAAGCATACTGTTTCACGTGTTAACTGTTTTATCGAGTTATAACTTTCTTTCCAGATGCCATCTGTGACACTAAAGGACGTCGATCAGCAAAAATTCGTGAAGGCCTTTGCAGCCTTTCTTAAAAAGTAAGTAAGAAATGTAACACCTAAGATAAGTCTATTCTAACCTATAACTACTCGCGTACATGTGTAATATGTAGAATTCGTATTGAATTGTTCTTATTTATCTTTATCATTTAATATTTTTTATTATTTTTTAATTCATTTTTATAACAGTTTTTATTTTACACTGCACTATAAGAATAAGAACTCTATTGGCCGGTATTCATAGTCGATTCTTATTTCAAGATCATCTTAAGTAATGTCTTAAGATACTGATACAGCTCTTTGATTGGTTGATGACATCTTAAGACATTACTTAAGACGATCTTAAATATAAGAACGGACTATGAATACCGGCCTATGTGTTGTAATACATGTATTTGACTGTAGTAATTTGACTTGTACTTGGTAAATTTTAGAACTGGTAAGATGCGTGTGCCAGAATGGGTGGATATCGTGAAGACAGCGAAGTTCAAGGAACTGGCTCCATACGATCCTGACTGGTACTATATCAGATGTGCTGCTTTGGTACGTCACATCTACATTCGCAGTCCGATCGGAGTCGGCGCTGTTACCAAGATCTTTGGTGGACGTAAACGCAATGGCACCCATCCCAGCCATTTCTGCCGATCGGCGAGCGGTGTCGCGCGCAAGGCGCTCCAAAGCTTGGAACAGTTGAAATTGATTGAGAAAGCACCCCTTGGGGGACGCAAATTGACCAGTCAAGGACGCAGGGACTTGGATCGAATCGCAGCGCAAGTTAAAGCTAAGAGCAAAAAACAGCTTAAGCTTCAGGAAGTTGTAATGTAATTTTATGTTTCTGTAATAAAAACACATTTAAGTACTTCAATATTGTTTTTTGGATTATGTCCAATTTTATTGTATACATAATTTTATCAATATGATTAAATTTGCTCTTAATCGTATCTAAGAATTAAATTTATTTGAAGATAAGTTTCTGTTATTATACTTCAATTCATACTTCAATCAGATTCGTAATAATATTCATTTTTCAGTAGAAATAGAAATACTAGGGTAGGCAGTTTATATGTAAAATATAAATAATGTTATGTGTACACAATGTAAACTATTTACTATGTGTTACTATGTAAACTATGTATCATCATAAATTCAGATTTCATCAGAAATAGTGGAAATTATTATTAATTTTTAATATTATATATTTTTATTTTATCAACACTAAAGTTTATTAGATATATAGCACTTTTAAAACTTAATTACTTTTTTCTGTTATCTAATTTATAATCATTTACATTATTTGTCTTATCTATATACAAAAGATTCGTGTAAAAATAACGTAAATAATACATGTAGACGTAATCTTGAAATTTATGATACAACCCTGAGAAATATATATTCGGAAATCACGGATATTATTTATGTGTTATTACATTCTATAGAACAAAAAGTATTGTATCAGTAAAATATGTTGAAAACAAGAAATATTAGAAATATAAGAAATTTGAATAGTATGATGTTTTCATAATGATTTCTTTAGTTACTCTGCATATAAAAGCATGAAGATAGAGCTATCGAAAAATCAATAGTTCACGAAATATTCTTTATGTCGAAATATGCCAAAATAAAATATTTGATAAATTATTGATTTTTCGCTAACTTCTGTATGAAACTGATTTTTTCTTAACTGTCTTGTTTTCAAGATATTTTACCGATCCGATATTTTTTATTTGCTCTATAAAGTATATTCCTACAACTAGACAATTTTAATAAATTTTAATATACCTGGAAGATTCGAATGTCGATCTCTAAAATAAAATACTATTTTCTTTTTCTGACATCATATTTACGCAAGCATCCAGAGTTGGGTAAGTTAACATTTTTTTAAAACTACATTAAGTTAATGACTTATAAAATTATAAAATTAATTTAGTTATGTTAAGTTGATAAACGAAAAATTAACTCGGTTAAAGATTGTGTTGAGATTAAATTAAGTTAAATAAAAGTTAATTTTATGAAGTATTATCTATATTAAATTAGAATGCTATAAATAACAAAACAGTTATGATTATAAAATAAATTTAATATTTTGTGTGCAAATTAAGTTTATATGAAATAATAAAGAATTATTTTTTATACGGGATTTTCTTTTATACAATTTTTTTCTTTTATATAGGTAAATTTTTTTGTTAATTAAAAACAATCAAAAGTTAAATAAAGTTAACAAGTCAGAGTTAAAAATAAACCCATTTGAAATGAACAATTATTAAATTTGTAACTTTGTTTTATTATTTAACTTTAAACTTTTTGACTAGTTACTATTATACATAACTAGTCACTCTTGCATACATTTCAGGATCATAAAACTAAAATTATTTTAAATACATAAAATGCATAAAACGCATAAAATGTAAATAATCTACATTTTACGAATACAATGTAAAAACTAAATACTTTTATTATCTATGTAAATAAAATAATCAATGGATCATAGAAGATTCAGATTTTTCCAGAAATAGTGAAAATTTTATTTCGTTTTTTATTTTTAATGTTACACATTTCTATTTTATTAATACTAAAATCAAATATATAATATATTAACAATTTTATAACTTAATATTTCTATACTATTTAATTTAATTTATAATAATTTACATTTCTGGAATTGTTAACATGAGATTTAAGTTAAGAAATTTGTGCAAACATAACATAAATAATACTTAAATAATCCATGTAGATGAAAACCCGTATTTAGAACTTTATAAAAGCTGCGTTTTGAAATGTGCCGGTCCTGAAAATGTATAATATATGCAACATAAATATAAATTTTTGGCAGTGAATTTCGGAACGTAGCCAAAAATGTTAGCGCGCTTTTTTGTAATTCTATTCTTGTTTCATGTTTAATGGATGATAAAATAGAAAAAAAAAATAATAAAAAACGTTCTGAACAGGCCGTAATCTTGAAATTGTGGCACAATCTTGCGTAAAACGTTCATTTGTCCGTTTCAATTTCTTGCCTTTTCGCACGTTCCGCAGTTCGACGCGCAGCGTCGCCGTCATCGTCGCCATCCGCCGCGACGAG